>JAOQIF010000098.1:0-63353 GCA_026260285.1 Colletotrichum sansevieriae
GGGCGCCCCCCCCCCCCCCCCCCAAAATCACTCCGGCCTCGCATCAAATCAGTAACGCCGCTAGTGCCCGTCGCGTCCAGCTACAAAAACCCAGCCCACCCCCCAAACCCTCGACTTACTCGTCAACAATTCTTTCACTCCATCACATTCAGCTTCATCCACGATCGCCAGACACCGCATTCTCAACCAAAGCACCAACATCCACACTTCTTCCTCCCAATCTCAACCGCCAAAATGCCTCCCAAGGCCGCCGACAAGAAGCCCGCCTCCAAGGCCCCTTCCACTGCTTCCAAGGCTCCCGAGAAGAAGGATGCCGGCAAGAAGACCGCCGCCTCTGGCGACAAGAAGAAGCGCACTAAGTCCCGCAAGGAGACCTACTCCTCATACATCTACAAGGGTGAGCTTCCCCCTTGTCCAGTCGCGTTTTCCGCCTGGCGCGTCGCGCGTTGGACATCGCGCCTTGCCTGCTCCTTTCGAATGCCAGATCAATTCACTAACTCTCCGGTCTAGTTCTCAAGCAGGTCCACCCCGACACTGGTATCTCCAACCGTGCCATGTCTATCCTGAACTCGTTCGTCAACGGTATGATTTGTTCGATTTGCGCCTTTTTGGACGCGCCTCTGACATACACCCAGACATCTTCGAGCGTGTTGCATCCGAGGCTTCCAAGCTTGCCGCCTACAACAAGAAGTCCACCATCTCATCCCGTGAGATCCAGACCTCGTGAGTCATTCATCATTCTTATACGTACATGACATCCACTGACTTATGGCTTCAGCGTCCGTCTCATCCTGCCTGGTGAGCTGGCCAAGCACGCCGTCTCGGAAGGCACCAAGGCCGTCACCAAGTACTCTTCTTCAACCAAATAAGGGATGCTTGCGCTGCTTTTCTTTTCGGGCATTGGATTTTACTTGGCATTTGGGTGTCATGATGAGACCTGCCAAGGTTCCCAATATCCTTGGAGTCTCTTAATGCGTTACGGATGGTTTGCTTTTATTGGGGGCAATGTCTTCACGGTCAAACGGGGTTCGCGGGCTGTACAATACACCTTGAGAATAGGGTTTTCGGACGAATGAATTCGTGCACATGAACAAAAAAAAACCTGTCTCGGCTCCTCGATTGACAGATGTGCATGCTCACCAACCTAGGATCATAAGCTAACCTTGCCCATCACCAATAGAGATTAGCCGAATTTGTCACGCCAACCCGCAAGATCCCTGGAACCGACAGCTCTATTATACCCCGAGCGTGTTATCCAAGCCCGGCTTTACTAAGCTTCACCACATGAGCAACAGGCTGCAATATGCCCTTATTGTTGATCGCACCAAGGGCGGTGCCGCTGCTCCAACCCATCTTTTCGAGCATCGCGCGGCCCTTATTTTCCTGACCCAATTCCGGTGCGAAACCGCCAACAACTTCACCATCACGACAATTGATACCTGCATGGCCGCCTCCACCACTACGAGCAAATTGTCGCTGAACGGCGGCCCGAAGTGCAATATCGTTGCGAGGGAAATGTTTGCGACCAACCCGCGCAATTGCTGCGTCGAAAGTTTCCTCGGCGAATTTGGCGGTTCTGAAAGTGCGATGGAGCATAGGTCGTCGCTGGTCCCCCGATCCCGTTGACTTAGACTTGATGTTGAACTTGCTGGCTAATTCGTGAATCACTTTGCGAGAGTGGTTATTCATGGGAGGTAGAGTCAAGCTAAAAACACATCAGTTTGTCTCCCACGTCGGGAAGGCTTTGGGATGAGTCAACAAAACTCACATAGCGGTGGTGCCCATAAGGAATGTCCTGAGTTCGTCGACAATCTGGTCTAGTCCCATGCCGTCGGGGTACTTGACCCTCAGATCCTCGGGGTTCGCATGCTTGCCTAGAAGACCTTGCGCACGCAGTGCCTGTCTTTTGCGCTTCTTGTCTGCCTTCTTCATTCGGTCGTTGCTCCAAGCTGTCTGCAATTTCTCCTCTAGCTCCGAATCCGAGATATTAAAAACAGGTATCCTGTTCTTGGCCCCCTTCTTCTTCCGTTTCAGGGCAGGCCGTTCCCAATCCATGAAGTCAAAGTCATCGATTTCGTTGGCAAAGCGGTCAGCCACGTTGTTAAAAACATAATCATCGTCGTCCTCCTGTTCACTGGTCTCGGACGGCAGCGATACATCTTCGGCGTGGGATTGTTCAAGGGAGCCGAGATACGACACGTCTGTCTCAATAACTGCCAAAAGAGCATCGTCGCCTAGAGCAGCCTCACCTCTGTTTTTGCCTTTGTTTGCATGCTTCGTAGGAGTATGGTCCAAGTCGCTGCACTTGGTAGCTTCATTGGTCTCGTCTGGTGCGTCTCCTGGCTCGCTCTCGTCATCAGACGATAGCCTAGGATCACCAGACGCAGTGATGGTATTGAACGACTCCTCGACACTTTCGAATTCGCTGAGAGAACTCCCGATGTCCCGTTTCGAGTACGCATCTGCAGGGACCAGGCCTTCGTCGTCGCCGTGCTCCCGCATGTTAGCAATGTAGTCTGCGATAAGTTCGTCGTCCTCCTGGCGTTTCTGTTCCCTGACACTCTGACGTCGTGAGTTGTGTCTGTCGCTCCTCGAGAAGGTGATGCGGTCGCCTTTTGGTTTAACACTCTCCTCCACGACATTGATCTCTGTGCGTATCCCATGCAAGTTGAAGGACTTCTTGTTGCTCATGGGGATGTGGGAAGCCTGTGAAGTGTTGTTACGACCTCTGAACAGTATGACCTCCTCGCTTGAATCGGACGCAGCAGGTGAGGGTGATCGGGGTTGCATGCGGACAGGGGCTTTTGTGTGCGAGTTCCTGTCTCCTGTGACGTCAAGGAAGAAGGGCACTGGCGCAGACGCCTCCTCAGCGAGCTCAGGCTCAGACTCAGGTTCAGGTTCATCATCGTTCTGTTTGTCTTCTTCATCGGTTCGCAGACTACTGAAGGCTTCGTTCTCAACCGAGATTGCCACGTCCCTCGCATCAGGTTCGGAAGTTGTACCCAGCAACCGCACTTCATCAACAGTCGATGCAGGTTCACCTTGGGGCGCTGCATCATGTTTCGGATCGGCGACTTCGGGTTCGTTAACAGTCTGGCTGTTCGGCTCGTGCTGTAGTATGTCTTTCTCCAGTTGCTTCAAGCGCTCGATAGAACCAGTGCTCACAAAGGCAACAGGTCGATGTCGAAGCCTGGAGCCGGCGCTCCACGGCGAGGAATGGTGGGCGGTACTTCGAGCCTCATCTTGCAGAGTGAAAGCTGCAAAAGTTCGCGTCAATGAATATTCTTAGGTGGCTGATCTTGGCTCCATTTAGATCCAACTGACCGGCTAGGCCTGCGTTTGCAGGACTGGGAGTCGCGCGGTCGAGATCACGACTAGATCGCAGATGATGAGGAGTCCTGCCTAACAGCGCTCGCGAACCCCTCTTGCCGCGGCGCGACATCGCCTGCGCATGCACCGCTAATGGCAGATGCCGCAATACCTTTGTCGAGATGGGTTCTCTTCAATGGATCGTATCTATGAGCCGGGAAGAGCGGTGTTAGTTCATGTTGAAAGATGGAGCTCCAGCTTTCAGAAGCGTGCCTATAATGTAAGGAGAGGGAAAAAATTCCCTCCACGGGGAAGGGAACTCCCCACTTTGAGGTGCATGCCCTTCCCTTGATTATACTAGCTCCAGACTCCCGAGTGCTGAGCTTCTATCGATGAGGTATGTAGGTTAAACCAATGAGGGTGGGCTATATAGTCCGCACCCCTATAAATGCATCAGAGTCAGGCAGCCCACCTATATGCATTTTAAGGTAAATCTATATATTTCGGAATATAGGTATAATTGGTAATTATACTCGCTATACTACTTAAAGATTAATCTAAATATATTAAAAGAAATTATAATTCTTATAATTATATTAATATAAAAAATTCTAAATTAAATATTATTTACTATATTATTATTACTATTAGAGTAAATAACTTCTAAATACCCTTAATATACCTACTTTTACGATGGAATATATTTATAATCATCTATAAATTATAGAAGGTTATTAATATTAATAAGAGCTTTAATAAGCTTATAATTAAGTATAAGACTTATATATTTAATATTCTCCTCCTCCTCTAAAGTACAAGTATATTTATAAATAATAATACTTAGTATTTATAATCCTCTAATACTCTTATTATAACTTCCTCTATTATATAAGGCTCTCTTAGAGTATTATTCTCTTCTATAGAATAAACGAACTTCTATAGCATCTTAAAAACCTTAGTTAATATTATTACTTATTAAAAAAAAGTCGCTAAATTATTTAGAGCTAGTTTTTTTAGGAATATTAAATAAGTAGCTACCCCCGATCTCCCCTAAGGGGGTCTAAAGCTTCTTAGGGTTTATAAACTACTATAATACATGTATATTAAAATATAGAGATATTAATAAACTACTTATACTACTTATTAAGAAGAATATAATATTCTAATAGGGGAATAACTAAGAATAAGCCTTCTTATAGCTTAAATAGCTTTTTAATACCTAGCTAATATTTTACTAATTTAATTTAGAAAATAAAATTATTATTAAAACTAGTTATTTAGGGTTTATATTTAGAAAGGTACTCTCTTAAATTAACCTAGAGGGTACTTAGTACCCTATAGCGTTCTACTTATAGAAACTCTTACTTATAAAGTATAACTATCCTATTTATAATAAGGAACTCCTAGTAGTTCTTTCTTATTTACATATATGAAAAATAAAGCTATATAATATAACCTCTTTTAAAGTACTAACTAATTAGTAGGGGCTTAAATATTTTATAGAAAAGTAATATCTTATAAAGTATTAGAGCTAATAAATAAAAAAGCTATGTTAATATAACTTTATTATTAAATATAATTCTAATAGAGAAGTAATAGCTCCTAATACCCTCTCTTAAAGAGAGTAAGATATATTTTAAGAGTAAGATAATAAGTAGAAATAGGGCAGAGTCTTATAGCTAATACTAAACTATACTTACCCCTATAAGGCCCCTATAGCTAGCCCCCTAGTAAGGAGAAGTTAGAAGGGTTATATAGATATCTTAGAAATTATAACCTTTAATAATAACTCTAAGTTATATATATTATAACCAGACTATTAAAAAGGATATAATGTAATAAGCTATATATTATATAATTACCTAGTAGCTTTAGAGCTTCCTCCTAGATATAAGAGCTAAGGTTTAAATTAGGAAGTATAATATTAATAGCTAGAGAAGGCTAATATTTAGAGGGAGGCTATAGGTACCTAGTAGGGAGGATAATACTAACTTATTAAAAGTGCTTAATATAAGGATTATTTAATAGAGCTATAACTTAAATATAGTTAACAACCTACCTAAGCTATAATAATACACTAAAAATAATAAGCTAGTAGTTCTACTAGCTAGGATAATTATAAATAGTATAGAGGTTTATAAGGAATTATAATATCTATAGAGGGATATATATCTAGAGGTAAGCTAAGAGTGGTTTCTTAAAGCCCCTATTAATACCTACTTAGTTATACTTAAGCCTCTTAATAGACTCTATCATAGACTTATTACTTATAAAGGATAATACTAGTTAATACTTATAGGTTATAATAAATAAGCTAGGTAAGTTAGTAATACAAGAGGAGATAGGTATTATAGAAATAGAAGCTTATATTTATTAGTTTCCTAGCTATTACTTCTAGTTCTATAGGTTTCTATAAAACATTATTAGTAATTATAAGTTTAACTAAGTAAGTTACTTCTAAGCTAAGTTCTACTACTTTATTAGTATAAAAAAGCTATTAAATATAGTATATTACTTATAAACTAATAATAGTATTAAAAGTAGAACTAGGAAATATAAGCTATTATATAGGTATTTATAACTTAGATATAGGATAACTAGGGATAGCTATTACTTATTAATTAGCTAGTATTTTAAAATAGGGTTAGTAGTATAACTAAGCTCTTCTTATTCTTTCTAGAGTATAGATATTATATTAAATCTATACTAGTTATAAATAATATACTATAGGAGACCCCCTCTAGGGATATAATAGCTACCCTCTTAGTAACTAAGCTATAAGAAGTAGTAAACTTTATTTGAATAAGTATTATAATAGCTTAATAATATAGCGAGGAGAATATAATTAATATAAGATACTTTTAGAGAAGTATTAAGTAAATAATAAGGTTTAGCTCTTAATAACTAATTATAAGAGCCTTAGGCTTAGTAAAAAGCTATTATAATTATATTATAATAAGAGTCCTAAGCTTATATATTATTAAATTAGATATACGTAGTAATATCTACCCAAAGTTCTATATTAACCTCCTCTAGAGGGTATTAGAGGACCCCTTACTTACTTCAATAAAAATAAATCCCTAGCAATTATTAATTATACCTAATAATAATAAGTTTAAGTAATATATAGAGGAGATATATATTGCGTAGTAGAAGGTAATTAGGTAAGGGTAGAGGTATAAAGTCCTAGTTAAGTAAGAGGGGTATATAAAGCCTACTTAGGAGCTTATAAAAGCTATAATAGATATTACTATAATAAATAAATATAAGGCTCTATATAGACTAGTTATAAATAATAGTAATAAACTAGTATATACCTAGGAGTAAACTAGCTAAGAGGGGGGATAATATTATAAGTTATACCTAGGTTAAGCTTACTTAGGCTTCTATTTAGGTTTACTACTCTAAGGGGGCTACCTAGGGCCTACTTAGGGCTTACTTAGTAGTTCCTTATAAATTAATAAAATCTCTACTAGAGAGGAAAACTTCCCCTTTTCCTCTTTAGCTTAAATAAATAGTATTATAGTAACCTCTTATTAAATAAACTCGGGTCTAATCCCTTATACTTATAAGAAGTTACTATTAATATAGTTTAGTTTTATTTATATTATATATATTCAATAGGAAATATTTTACTATTTTTAATTATAATATTTTAATCCTCCTTATAATAGCTTTATTAATAAATAGATATTACTTCTTTATAAAAGATTTACTACTATATATAATATCTCTTCTTAAAGAGGCTAACTTACTTATAGCTAAATACTAAAGAGTTTAAGAGGTTAATTAAATAATCTCTCGCTTTAGGAACTAATATCTAAATAAAGTATACTTACTCTTAGAGAAAAAGATTAATTATCTCTATCCCTTAAGTTTGAAGCTTAACTTATTACTTATAGAAGGGGCCTTAACTTTAAGCCATTAAGCAGTTATAATATATTATATCTTAAGAGCTTTAATATTATTATTTTTAGTAAGATGCTTCTAATTATAGTTAAGATACTATAAGACAATAAGCTACTTTAACTCTATATTATATACCCTCTATATATATAATTATTACTTATTAACTTAAATAAATTATCTATAAAGCTACTTAATTATAGAGAGTAACTTATTATTAAATACTTAATTTTACTAATATAATAGCCTTAAAAAGTAGTAATAAGAGGAGGTAGGAGGGTAGTAGAGCAAAAAATTTAAAATTGAATACCCCCTACTACCCCCCTATTTTAGCTCTAAGATATAACTAAATTTCCCTACTTTATACCTTTATATTAAATAAAATAAGAGAGTATATATACTATATAAATATATATTTTATAGTGCTTTTCCTATATTAAATAATATAGGTATAATATCTATATATATTTAGAGGGTGACATCGCATTTGAGGGTTATCTATTTATAGGGATGCGGACTGTACTAGCTAGAGCGGGTCGGAAGGTGCCTCCAGCCGCAGGCAGTGCCTTATAACGCCCCAAGATGCCCCGCTAGAAGCTTGGCTGGTGCGTCACAAGGACAGGCAGGCTGTAATCGGCCACCTGAGTGCCATTGGCTGGAATCAGGTGCTACTCTTTGTTGCCGACCTCCATCGCGCATCCCCGTAGCCTTTGAACCCTCTACAAGCTGCCTTACTTTCACGCTACCCTATCCAAGGGATCTTTTTACGCTGCAGAAAACCACCTGCGAGTAGTCACCAAGCTGTCTTTCCCCATACCGTGCCTCTGACCTTGTCCTGTCCAGCGCTTCTCCATTCCAGCAGTCCTTACAGTCCTCCACTGCCGGTGATCCCTTTGCTCCAGGCGGCTGCCTTATTTTAGTTGCGACCACGCGGCCGCGATATTATCGAGCTAGCCGTCGCCACCGCCACTGCGGAGGCTTTCCCTCTCCGCTTGCTACCTTCTGTCTCCAGAGACAATTGTTATACTGCCTGAGCTGTGAAAGAACCAACCCTCCGAGCTTCCGGCGACCAGATCCGATTCGAGGCATTGACAGACGCCATCCCTCGCTGCCACGTTTACTCGCCGTTTCCCGACGCTCGCATTGTTTCCGCCTACCTCGTCCTTCGGACGCCGGGGAACCGAACCTATCGCTTCGGGAACTGTTTTGTACCGTTGCTCTCGATGGAATCCGCCATGGCTGCGGTAGATCTCGGCCGATACCGCCGCATCGTCCAAATGTTCTGGGACCCAGAGCCTACGAACGACTACCAAGTCGACCTGCCCGTATGGTGTCTCGGACGGTCGTACACTTTGAACACCAAGACTGGCAAAGAAAAGGCAGAACCTGGTCAAACGCCTCCCTCATGTAGTGCCGTGGATCAACCACCCAAGACCTCTCAAGTATCACCTGTGCCTGCAGCCACAGGTCCTCAGACACCTCAAGGTTCTGTGTCTAGCAGCTTCTCATCCTCTCTTGCCTACGACGATGAATATTCTATCCGGGACGGAGGTTGGCCAGCTGCATTTCTGGACGACTTCGAGTCCAAGTTCTGGATGACATACCGCTCGGATTTCGATCCCATCGCCAAATCCGCCGATCCACGAGCTTCATCAGCGCTATCATTACCCATGCGAATCAAGAGCCAGTTGGTAGACCAAAACGGTTTCTCATCCGACAGTGGCTGGGGTTGCATGATACGGTCTGGTCAGATGCTGCTGGCAAACGCCATGGCTGTTACCGACCTAGGCAGAGGTATGCCCAAATACTTCTCCCGGAGTGCCTACATTGTGACTTTTTCTTAATGTCGTGCTAATAGCGAGTCAGATTGGCGACGGGGTGAATCCGCAGAGAAGGAATGCAAGTTGATATCCATGTTTTCCGATGATCCAAGAGCAGCATATTCGATTCATAAATTCGTTCACCATGGTGCGGTTGCGTGCGGAAAGTATCCTGGAGAGTGGTTTGGTCCTTCTGCAACTGCTCGCTGCATCCAGTGAGTAGCACCCGGTGTTCCTACGCCGTGAAACATCTTAACACAATCGCAGATCCCTGGCCAATGCTCAAGAGCAGCCCCTGAGGGTGTACTCGACGGGCGACGGTCCAGACGTTCATGAAGATAGCTTTATGAAAATCGCGAAGCCCGACGGTTCTCAATTTCGCCCAACTCTTATCTTGGTTGGGACACGGCTGGGCATTGACAAGATCACGCCTGTTTACTGGGACGCCCTCATTGCTGCCCTCCAAATGCCACAGTCCGTAGGTATCGCAGGGTAAGCAAACGGTCAGGTATGAGGAGGCAGTGCGTACTAACGGAAATGGCAGCGGCCGACCTTCTGCGTCACACTACTTCGTAGGGGCACAGGGCTCCTTTCTCTTCTATCTTGACCCGCATCACACAAGATCCGCTTTACCATACCACACGGATCCTTCAAAATACAGTAAAGAGGACGTCAACACCGTGCATACTCGGCGACTGCGGCGTTTGCACGTTAGAGAAATGGATCCCAGTATGCTTATCGGATTTCTGATCAAAGATGAGGATGACTGGGCCGAGTGGCGTCGCAACGTCAAGCATGTTCAAGGCAAGGCTGTGATCCACGTCGCAGATCATGACTCTGTCGCTCATGGGGCTGGTGAGAGGGAAAGTGCTATTGACGAGGTGGAAATACTCAGTGACGATGATGATACTGTTTTAGATGCTTGAGGTGCTCAGATTGGACATTGAAGTGTTTCAAGCGAGAAATGGAAGGTGAGGTACACTTGGGAGTTCGGGCCACGTCGGTTTTCCCTTGGGCGGCGTAATCGGCTATTGACCCTCCCTGGGCTCGATTAAATGAGCGAGCCAGGCGTACGCAGGGTTATCGGTTCAGGGCGGATTAGGCGGATGCATTCACAGGGATTCAGATACACTGGGTGAAGCACACTACCAATACTTGGCCTTGTTGGTTTGCCATTTATTTACCGCCTCTTTTTTTTCCCGTCACCGGCTGACTTCTGTTGTGTGGTTGCCGCGTGATCCAGGTCGCGGACATGCTTGAACAACTTCGTCTTTGAGGGAAACGACTCCTTGCAAACGACACACTTGTGCTTTGAACACGAGTCAGTGGGTACATGATGAATGCGTCGTGGCGGTACTCACCGAGCTTTCTTGAGCCCCCTCTACAGCCTGGAGTGCCGCCTTCTTCTCGCGTTTTGCCTTCGCTTTGCCAACCTTCTTCGGCGGTGGCTGGGCATCTTCCTTGCCCTCTAGGTTCAGGGCACCCATACCAATAACAACATTTCCATCCTCACCCAGGATCGCGTCTACCTGAGTTGCCTTGGAAAGAGGCGTTTCGGCGAAGAGTCTCTTCTCGACATCCGCGCGAGTGGCGTACTCATCGTCGCCCTCTGATGAGGTATCAAATACATCGATTTGCTTCTTCTCAGGAGTCGAAGCAACGGATGACTCCGCCATGTCCGCTATCTCCTGCGCTTCGGCAGTCTCCTGCTCCCTTTTGTATTCACTCTGGTCATCCACCAACGTAACCTGCTGCGGCGCTGGCGACTCGTTCAAATTCAAGTCCATATCCTCGCTCTTCATCTGTCGTCGAAGCTGTTGGACTGCCTTCAGGTGCTTCTTACTCCGTTCGTGCGCCTCGTACGACTTCTCGCTCTTGAAGGTCTTGTCACAGACGACACACTCGAGTACCTCGACCTCGGATTCCTCCTCTCCTGTCTCATCAAAGTGACCGCCTGCGTCGCCATCCTCGCGGGTCTGGGCCCAGTCGGGCACAGTGACCTCGGACAGCTTCTCCAGGTTCGCAGCGCGAGAGCGAGCTGCTTGCGCCGCCGCCGCACTCCGAAGGGACTCCTGCCGCTCGGCGGTCGTCTGCGTGTTGGGGAGGTAACGGGGATCGCGTTTGCGCACAAAGGTGACAAGGAACCTGACAGCGTCGTTAAAATCCCGAACGGCCTCGTCACGTATCTTCTTGTTTTCCTTTTCCATAAGTCGCCTGACACGACGGTCCGGTGCGTCTGATAAGCGGTACTTGTCCCTCCACGAAAACGTCTTTCGCGTCGAGAAGCTTGCCCAGTTGCTGTAGAAGGGTCGTGCGACGTCGTCGTAGCTATCCTTTGAACTGCCGAACGAGGGGTAGTCTGGAATCTCTCCTGTGGTATATTCGCCGGCGGCGTGTTCTTCATCAAGGAGATGGTCAAAGGTTGCCTTCGCTATGCCGAAGAAGCCAGATGGTTCGTCGGTAAAGGGGACTGTGGCGTTGAAGCGACGGATAAGTGAGAAGATGTCCTCGGTAGAAGTGAGTTTAACGTTGTTGAACTCTGTGCTGTGACCATCTGCTTCTTCGGGATCGGCACCACGTAGAATGGCCTCGCGATGCGAATCGTACCAGGCTCTTTCTTGAGGATCTGATAGCACCTCGTAGGCAGCTTGGACTTCAGCAAAACGCTTCGTCGCATTCTCGACATCCCCGAAGTTTCGGTCTGGATGCAATTCTAGAGCACGCTTCCTATAGGCCTTCTTGATTCTATGATGTGACAGTCAGCGAGGTGGGCTGTAGATTGTGCAAGTGGTGCAATACTCGTCATCGGTAGCATCGCGCTCAACTGAGAGCAGTTCGTAATAACATGTCTTGACTGGTTGAGATGAAGAATGACCAGTTTGGTCGCGACCGGATGATTGCTGAGCACCCATCGCAATGAGTGTCAGTGTTGACTGTGATCAGGATTTTTTTGTCTATAACCAGGTGGACTCAACTTCGAGCACGAAATTCCCAAGTGACTTGATACGTGCAGATGAGTTTCACTCCAGCTTGAAAATGAGAGGACCGGGTGTTCTAAGCAAGTCAAACTTCCCGACACCGCAGTTCATTCGACGAAATGAGTCGGGCAGAATTCAGGATGAATTTTGACAGTGTAGTTTATCGAGTGTGAGACCCAACTGCTGGGTTGAGCCGATGACTCAATTCCACTCATCCAGTCAAAGCGGGCGCAAAGCGATGCCCTCGGCCAAGATTAGCTGACTTCGCAAAGCGCAGCAGGAGCTTAATGGCGAGGCCGAGAAAAAGTGACTGGTTAACCAGTTGTCGCTGTCCTTCAAATTGGGTTTCTCGTCTTCAAAGGAAGTAAGGCAGGCAACTGACTTTGCTGCTTCTGGGCTGGACACCACCTGGAAGCTGCGATAAGATAAGGAGTCAGTCCAAGCTTTAGATGGTCGCCAACATCGACACATATTAAATCGTACGGTATAGGGTGCAAAATAACTAGTATATTAATATATAACTTTTGGAAATTTCTATATAGAGCCCTATAGAGCTTATACTTAAAACTAACAAATATAAATATTACTTAATTTAGCTAGATTTATTACTACTTATATATATATATATTACGCTTTATTATATATACCTAGGGCTTAATATAATATACCACTTTGGTTTTAATATAATATAATATAATGAGCTAAATTCTTTAATGAACTATAAGTTACTTAAATCTAATATATTTAAAGTTATTTGAAATTTCGTTTAATAACTTTAATATACACTTATATATTTATTTATATAGGTACTTATTATTACTTATAATAGGATAGGATAAGTTAGACTTAGCGGCGTAGTTTTTAAAAGTCCCCTTAGCGTACGGGCCTATTATAGGAGGACTAAGGAATAGAATATAAAGGAGGAGAGTATAGCGGACTTTAGTATTATTATTAGTATTAATACCTTAGTAATTTTATACCTCGTTTTTTAGTATTTTCTTAATAAATTTATACCTATTTATATAATCTCTTTTTAGCCTCTAGCTACTATATAGTAATTTTACCTACTTAAGTGTAATAGATATTCTAACTCTACGCCTCCTAATAATATATATAGCCTTTAGTTATATAATTATAACTCTCCTAACTATAGCTATACTTATATATACCCTACTAGATAGCCTTATAATCTTTAACTTTATATTAATAATAATATAGTTTCTAATCATTTAAACTATAAAATTATTAACTTATCTTCTTATATTATAAATAGCGAATAAGCGAAGGTTAACACGCTTTAATTACGCTATATTGAGTGGATTCTATATTATAGGAAGGAAAAGTCTATCTATAGGCTAGCATAGCTCTAAAACGCTAAAGGCTTGCCTAGAGATTATACAACTTAGTAATTATATAACCTAAAATTTAAGTAAGTCTAACCTAGCGCTATAATATTACCCCCCCACTTTACTAGTATTACTATCTATAGTAATTAATTACTATATATAAGAATATCCCCTTTCTAATAGTTATACTAGGGTATTATTATTATTTATAGTAGTAGGGTCTTTATCTTAAGTAGTAGCTAGAAGCTAAGCTAAGAGGTATTTTAGTAGTCCTATAGTAACTAGGTTAGTAATATAGAAGTCCTATAGTACTACTAGGGCGTACTTAAAACTCTTAGTATTATATTAAGTAGGGTTATAGTTATAGCCCTTCTGGTTAGCGCGATATTATTACTATCCTGTGTATTATTAGTTAGTAGTTACTTATATAACCTTATACTCTAGTTTATTATTAAACTTAATAATAAGTAACAGGGCTTTAAATTAACTTAGTAGAGGGTCCCTAGTAGCTTTCTAAAGCTTATTAGAATAAAATACTAAGTAATAGTTATATTCTTTTAGTAAATTTAGTACTTATATTCCCCTACGGCTAGTAGCTTTAATTAGCTATAATCTATCTTATAATATAGATAGCTTTAAGGAGTTCTCCTAGCGCTATCCCTCTCTTAATATATATATAGAGTCTCTTATAGCTAGGTTATTAGGTTAGTAATAGCGATTTATAATATAAGTATAGTATTACTAGGCTATAGCTATATTCCCTTTAGCGATATCCTAAATATTATAGAGGTTCTATATAAGCTACTAGGCTTTACCCTAGTTAATTTTTTCCTTTATTATTAAGAGCCGCTGTATATATTAATCCTAGTTAAAACTTATTTATACTAAATACCCTCGCTCGATCTCGAATAATATAAGCCCTATAGTATTATTTAGTAATATTACCTAGGTAAAACCTATAGTAGGGAGTATTTCGCTCTAGTTATTTTAGAACTAGTTTATTTATAAGTAGAGGCGTTAAGTTAGGTATTAATTAAGAATTTTTATCTATCAATTAGTCTTTATATAACTTATTATACTTAGCTATATAGTTATATTATTTATCTTATAGAGCTTATTCTAGAAGTTAGAAGTAAACTAAAAGCCCCTATTAGATATAATTATAATAGGGAATCTAGTATACTAAAAGATATAAGTATAATATAGCTAGGCGAGGCCCTATATTATAATAGTCTTATAATAGGGAAGCGAGACTATTTTTCTGATAAGTAATATATTATTATAAATATATTATTATACCTATACTAATTAAGTAAGTATAATATAAAGTTTATTATAGTATATTCCCTGGGGTAGTTTAATATTAGTAGGGGTTTTAACTTACTTAGGGGCTTATCTCTTAGCTTCTAAGCTTAATAGTAGGTATAGTAATTATAAATATACTATTTAATATTAGTAGCTAACTAGGGCTAGTAGTAGTATTCCTTTAGAAGCTTAATAGTTTTATTCTACCCTAGGTATATTACAAGCTTCTAAATATAGGCTTTATAGATTAGCTTTATATATAGGACCTCTTCATCTAATATTATACGTTTACTATTTATAATTAAGAGCTTATTATATATCCTCTAGTACTCCTTTTTAGTAATTATAAGTAATCTTAGCGCTTAGAGTAATAATATATTAGGTTTATAGTTTAATTAAAGGATCTATTTAACTAGGAGATAGCCTCTTAGCTCATCCTGTAGCTCTAGGGTATTAATAGTAGCTATTAGGCTACTTAGAGTAGCTTTTAATAGCTGGTATAGCTTATTTATAACCTCTAGAGATAAGTAGTTAGGTAGTAGTAATACCTAAGTGCAGTTTAATTTATAGATAGCTTATTAGGTTTAGAGGTCCTTATTCTTCTATAAGAGGGTATTAACTAATACGTTTTTACGCCCTAGGTAGTACTAGATATAGAAGTTAAAACTAGCTAAGATACCCAACTAATTAGCTTAGTAGATATTTAGAAGCTATTTAGTTATAAAATAGAGTAATAGTTAGTAGTTTATAATAACCTCGAAATACTGAGTAATTACAGAAAGTTTAGCTCTCTATTCTTCTAATACTAGAATAATTATTATTATCTTATAGTTATAAATAGGGTAGTTGATCTCTATTAGTAATATAGTTTTCAAGAAATAAGCTATTAAGTATTATAGATTATTATTAGTTTGCTATTAGAGGAGAGTAGTAATATAGATAGATTTAGAGATATCTATCTTAACCTAAGTTAGTAGTTCGGGCTTCTAGCAGTATAGGATAGGGGCTAATATTAGGGCTTCCTTTAGCATTATAAATGCTACTATATAGTTATTATTAAAGTTAAACTAGGTATCTTTAGCTATAAGCTTAGTAAATAGCTAAGTAATTTTTTTTACAAATTATAATAAATTAAAAATAGAAGTTATAGAACCCTAGGAAGGACTAGATATTATATATTATAGTTAGTAGCTACTAGTTTTTTATTATAGAGATCTTCTTAGGGTTAGAGCTAATCCCCTTAGTAGTAATAATAAACCTAAGGTAGCATATTATAATTATATTAAACTTATACTTCTTAATATTAGCTTAAAGCCCTACTTAGCGTAGCTAGTTAAGGACATTTTTAATATACTCCTTATACTAGAGGGGGTCCTCTAAGTAAACTGGGATGTTATCTATATATACTATATAGCAATTATCTAGGTATTCTATAAGTATATTATTTATATATTATTAGTATATTACTAGGCTATTATAGAGCCTAAAGGGTAGGATTTTATATTTATATAAGCTATACTAAGTGTAAAAATTATTAGGTCTTCTAAGTTAGGGTATGTTTAGATCCTATAAAACGCTTAATAGATATTAATTTTTATTAATATCTTAGCTTAACTAATTCAACTTAGTATATTATTTATTAAGGGTAATAGGTACTAATCCCTTTTAGTGAATCTATTTAATCTCCTAAAGTTAATATAGAATTATATATACCTATTAGCTTTCTAGATAAATAATATAGGGGATATAAATAATATATCACTTAGTATAATAAAGCTATTTTTTAAATTATCTAAGAGGTATTATTAGATAGCCTTAAGCTCTAGGAGTAACTACTTATATAATAAATAGAAAGCTAATTACTCCTTTATACCTAGCTCTAGCTTGATTTAGTAATTATAAGAGTAATAAGGATAGAATACCTAGTAGATATTAATCTTTATAAATACCTTAGCTTAGCTAATTTAGCTTAATATCTTATTAATTAGAGGTAATGGGTACTAATTCTTCTTAATAAATTTATTTAGCTTTTAGAAGTTAATATAGAACTATAAGTAGCTATTAGCTTTCTAAATAAATAGTATAGGGGATATAAATAGGGTATTACTTAGTGCTATAAAGCCCTTTTTTAGGTTCTTAAGGAGGTATTATTAGGTAGCTTTAAATTCTAATAGTAATTATTTATATAATAAGTAGAAAGTTAACTACTCCTTTACGCCTTGCTCTAGTTTAATTTAGTAGTTATAAGAGTAATAAGGAGGTAATATATTACTAGTAATCTTATTAAAGTAATCTTATTAGTCTTAGAGGTATAATAGGAGTTCTTATCAATTAGGTATTAGTTCTTAGCTTTATTAACCTCTAGTAGGCTTATACCTTTCTCTTTTACTTCTTACTTATCAGTAATTATTAAGTTAAGCTTATATAGTAAGAAAGAGCCTAGTTTAATATTAGGATGCTTTAGGTTCCTCTTAAACCTTATAGCGCTAATAAATATATTAAGGTTTTTTTTTACTTATTAAGCCTTAGGGCTAAGGGGTCTAGGCCTCTAATATTGAGTCTACTAGATCTAGTTAACTATTAATATGCTTTTTAATACTATATCTATCTTTTATAAGTTATTATTATATCCAAAGTCCTTAGGCGCGTAGCTTTGCTATAAGATCTTTATAGGGGTCTTTATCTTATTTCCTATAGCCTTCTAGGTATTATATAGCTATTCCTTAGCTTTAAAGGTAGCTTAATAGCATTCTATATTAAGCTAACACTTAATATTAATATAATTAGATTAAAATAGGTCTTTAGTATCTTATATAATTATTTAGAGGGGGTCTTAGGCTATAGGGGTATTACTAGGCTAATATAAGCGCTAGTAGTATATATCTATACTAATATTATAATAATTAAACTATAAGTAGCTAAGAATAAGGTTATACCTTCCTAAGTTAGAGGAGGGGTATTTATATTAATTCTTAGTAGTCTACTTATATATAAGTTATTTATACCTTAGTTATAATATTTAATAATTCCCTATTAAATCTAGTAGCTAAGATAGGGTATTATAACTTATTATATTTAGTATAGTAAAAGTCCCTTAGTAAGGGGGTTATATAAGTATTTATAAAAATATAACTATTTGCTTTAGTATTAAGAAGGGCTCTAAGGCGAATATTATATCTATTATAAACTAGAACTAACTCTTTCTAAGTAGTTTATTATTAATTAGTTATTATAAGTTAATAGATATTATTATTAGTTACTAATCTCTTTAGTTCTCCCTTAGTAAGGAGTCTACTTTTACTAGGGGCTCTAGTTTTTGATTACCTCTCGATTACTATTTATAACCCTAGTAGGTTTAATAATATTTATAATAGCTCTAGCCCTCTTATAAGAGTAATCTTATAAGGTATAGTTAGTATTATTATAAATAAAATAAGTGCTCTAGTTATAAAGCTTCTTATATAAAGCCTTAGGGATTTAGTCCTAGTTAGTATAAGCTTATATATAGGGGTTTCCTCTATTAGAAGGTTTAGCGCAAGCTACTAGGGCGGAGCCTTATATAGTAGTTTAATTAGCTAGGTAGTTATTAGAGAGTGCTATAATATAAGCTATAATATAAACCTAAGTAATATGGTTCTAGAAGTTAAGAGCGCTATTTATATAATAGATAGAGTATTAATTCTAGAGGGAAGTAGGTAGTTTCTTATAGAACTTCTAGTATTATTAGGACTGTAGGTGCTTAGCCTTATAAATAAGTTTAGTAAAAATAGCTTACTTAAGCTAGATATTCTTAAATAAGATAGTAAGAGTATTAAGCTTTATTTATACTTTATTATATTAAACTAAGTTAATAAAGATACCTTTTAGCTTATTGATAAGCTACTCTATTATAGTATCTTAAAAAGCAAGCTAGAGTAAACTTAACTCTCGAGGTATAATATTTAGTTAAGGATTATTCATAGTATTATACTATAGTTACTAGAGAGAGGATCTACTAAGGGGGGAGTAATAGTTATATTATATTTAAAATACTAAAGTAAGGCTTCATTAATGTCCCTTACTTTATCTTACTCTTTAGAGATTGTAATAATATTATATTAAGCTTAGTTATACCCCTCTTAGTAATACTTAAGTATAGCGGACTATTTAATATTCTTACTAGTAGTATAAGTATTATCTAAATGCTTTTAGAGCTTCTAATTCTTACATTATAAGTAGAGAGTAGTATTATAAAGTATATAAAGGTTATTACTTAGAGTAATATATCTAATATATAAGGCTTAAGACTTAATATTTTAAATAGCTCTCTTTATAAGCTAGTTTTAAATTTAGATAAGGGTTAAGTTAGAATTATTTAAGAATAACTATGTTATATTATTAAGAGTAAGAGCGACCTTCTAACCTTTACCTAAGTAATTATAATTAACAGGGAGGAGGTTAGAGAACTTTTATAATTTAGTAATAGCGCTCTAGGCTAGTGTCACGGCGCTGGGTTAGACCTACCTGAATTTGGGATCACGTGACTGCTAAGTCACGTGATCTCTAGGCGAGCCTTCAGCCTTCTAGGGCTATACTAGCCTATAGATAGACTTTTCCCTTCTTTAATATAGAATCTACTTAATATAGTATAATTAAAGTATAATATCCTTTACCTATTTATTATTTATAATATTATTCTATATTTATCTATTAATTCTCTAGAGATAGAAGAATAATATTTTAATTAACTATGATTACTCCTACCCTATTAATTAATTAATATAAATATAGCACCTAACTAAGTGCTAAGCTAACTAATCTATACTCTAACTAATCTAAATTTAATTAATACCCCCCCTCTATCTTATAATAATATGCTAAATAAGACCTAATTAGCTACTTATAGTTATAAAGCTATAATAATGCTTATACTTAATATTAGAAGGTTCTTAGAGCCTTATATTAAGGCTTTTTAATACTATTATATTATATTACCTAACCATAATACCCCTCTATATAAGGACCTAAAGTTTTTTAACCTAAATAAGCCTATATAAGAGCAGCCTATTAAAGGCCTATTTAGAGATCTTACTATGGATAGATATAAGAGCTTAGCCTAGAGCGTTATTACTAAACTATAGAAGTTCTCTAACCTTCTTCTTATTAATTATAATTACCTAGGTAAAAGTTAAAAGATTACTCTTACTTTTAATAATATAATATAGTTATTTTAGAATAACTCTAACTTAACCCTTACCTAGATCTAAGACTAGCTTATAAAGAGAGCTACTTAAAATATTAAATCCTAAGCCCTTTATATAGGATATATTATTATAAATAATAACCTCTATATGCTTTATAATACTACTCCCTATCTAGAATATAAGAATTAGGAGCTCTAGGAGCATTGAAATAATACTTATACTACTAGTAATAATATTAAATAATTTATTATACTTAAGTACTAATCATAAGTATTTAAAATTTAATACCTAGCTTTTTTATATTAAAATATACCTTAATAATAGAGAGTATTATAATAAGTTCTAATACTTTAAGTATATACTCTTATACCCTAGAGGAACTACTTATAATATCTTATCCCCTCTCCTCTTAAGTAACTTACTTTAAAACTCTATAGTAGAATAGCTTATTAATAAGCTAAAAGGTATTTTTATTAACCTAGTTTAGTATAATAAAGTATAAATAAAGCTTAATACTCTTACTATTTTATTTAAAAATATCTAGATTAAGTAAGCTATATTTATTAAACTTACTTATAAAGCTAAGCTCTTAGAGTTTTAGTAATCCTAGAAGTTCTATAAGAAACTACCTACATCTCTTTAGAACTAGTGCTCTATTTATTATATAAATAGCGCTCTTAACTTCTAGGGTTATACTACTTAGGTCTATATTATAGCTTATATTATAATACCCTCTAATAAATATCTAGCTAACTAAACTACTATATAAAGCTCTACTCTAGCAGCTTATATTAAACCTTCTAGTAGAGGAAACCCCTATATATAAGCTAATACTAACTAGGATTAAATCCCAAAGGCTGTATATAAGAAGCTCTATAACTAAGGTGCTTATTTTATTTATAGTAATATTAGCTATACCTTATAGAATTGCTCCTATAAGAGGGCTAGAGCTATTATAAGTATTATTAAACCTATTAAGGTTATAAATAGTAACCTAGAGGTAATAAAAAACTAGAGCCCATAGTAAAAGTAGACTCCTTACTAAGGGAGAACTAAAGGGATTAGTAATTAATAATAATATCTATTAACTTATAATAACTAATTAATAATAAACTACTTGAGAAAGAGTTAGTTCTAGTTTATAATAGATATAATATTCGTCTAGAGCCCCTCTTAATACTAAAGCAAATAGCCATATTTTTATAAATACTTATATAACCCCCTTACTAAGGGATTTTTACTATACTAAATATAATAAGTTATAATACCCTATCCTAGCTACTAGATTTATTAGGGAATTATTAGGTATTATAACTAAGGTATAAATAACTTATATATAAGTAGACTACTAAGAATTAATATAAATACCCCTCCCCTAACTTAATATAAGGAGGTGTAACCTTATTCTTAGCTACTTATAGTTTAATTATTATAATATTAATATAGATATGCGGTATTAGTACTTATACTAGCTTAGTTATACCCTTATAGCTAAACACCTCTCTAGATTCATTATATAAGATACTAAAGATCTCCTCTAACTTATTAAAATTAATATTAAATATTAACTTAATATAGGATGCTATTAAGCTATATTTAAAGCTAAGGAATAGCTATATAATGCTTAAAAGGCTATAAGAAGTAAGATAAAGACCCCTATAAAGATCTTATAATAAGGCTATATATCTAAGGACTTAGGATATAATAATAACTTATAGAAGATAGATATAGCATTAAAGGGAACATTAATAATTAACTAGACCTAGTAAGCGCTACGCTAGGAGCCTAGGCCTCTTACCCCTAAAGTCTAATAAGTAAAGAAAGACCTTAATATAGTATTTATTAGATCTATAGGGTTAAAAAAGAACCTAAAGTATATTAATATTAAATTAAGCTTTATATTATTATATAAGCTTAACTTCATAACTGCTAATAAATAGGAAGTAGAAGAGAAAGGTATAAACTCCCTAGAGGTTAATAAAGCTAAGAACTAATACTTAATTGATAAGAGATTCATCTTATACCTCTAGAATTAGAGAGATTACTTTAATAAACCTACTAGTAGTATATTACCTCCTTATTACCCTTATAACTACTAAATTAAACTAGAGCTAGGCATAAAGGAACAGTTAACTTTCTACCTATTATATAAGTAATTACTACTAGAACTTAAGGCTACTTAATAATACCTCCTTAAGAACTTAAAAAAAGGCTTTATAATATTAGGTAATACCCTCTTTATATCCCCTATATTATTAATTTAAAAAGCTAATAGCTACTTATAGTTCTATATTAACTTCTAAAGGCTAAGTAAATTTATTAAGAAGGATTAATACTTATTACTTCTAATTAATAAGATACTAAGCTAAATTAGCTAAGCTAAAGTATTTATAAAGATCGATATTTACTAGTCGTTCTATTAAATATATATCTACTCTAACTCAGAAGACTTTATAACGTTTTATATCTAATATAGCTCCTATAAGTATAGAATTCTACCCTTTAAGCTCTATAATAAGCTAGCTATATACAGATAGTATATGAATAATACACTTATAGAATACCTAGATCATTTCTATATAGTATATATAGATAATATCCTAATATACTTAGAGGACCTCCTCTAGCATAAGGACTATATTAAGAAGGTTCTTAACTAGCTATACAAAGCAGGGCTTTAGGCTAATATTAAGAAGTACGAATTTAATATAACTATAATATACTACCTTAGGTTTATTATTACTACTAAAGGGATTAGCTCTAACCCTAAGAAGGTCTCTATAGTAAAAGACTAGTAGCTACTAACTATAACATATAATATCTATTCCTTCTTAGGGTTCTATAACTTCTATTAATAATTTATTAAGAGTTATAATAAGATTACTTAGCTACTTACTAAGCTTATAGCTAAAGGCGCCTAGTTTAACTTTAATAATAACTATATAGTAGTATTTATGATATTAAAAGAGGCCTTAATATTAACCCCTATTTTATGCTACTAGAAGCCTAAGCTACTAACCTAAGTAGAGATAGATACATCTAAATCTATCTATACTACTACGCTCCTCTAATAATAAATTAATAATAGTTTATAGCACTTAGTAGCTTATTTCTTAAAGACTATATTACTAACTAAGCTAAACTACCCTATTTATAACTATAAGACAATAGTAATCATTCTTATATTAGAGGAATAGAGAGCTAAACTCTTAGTAGTTACTTAGCGTTTTAAGGTTATTATAAGCTACTAACTACTACTTTATTTTATAACTAAATAGCTTTTAAATGTCTACTAAGCCTACTAGTTAGATATCTTAGCTAGTTTTAATTTCTATATCTAGTACTACTTAGGGTATAAAAACGTGCTAGCTAATACCTTCTTATAGACAAATAAAAACCTTTAAGCCTAATAAGCTATCTATAAGTTAGACTATACTTAGGTATTACTACTACTTATCTACTTATCCCTAGAGGTAGTGAATAAGCTATACTAGCTACTAGAGGGCGCCCTAAGCTACCCTATAATAGCTATTAATATACTTAAACTAGAAGATAAGCTAAAGGGATACCTCCTAGTTAAATAGATCTTCTAGCTTAATTATAAGCTTAATATATTATTACTTAAGGTATTAAACATACTTATTATTACTAAAAAGAAGTGCTAGAAAATATAGGATAGGCTCTTAATAATAGATAAGAAGCTTATAATACCTAAGGAGGAGGACCTATGTATAAAATTAATTTATAAGGCTCATACCTAAAAGCTTATAGTATACCTAGGTTAGAATAAGACTATTAAGCTTCTAAAGGAGCGCTACTTTTAGCCCTAGCTAACTACTAATATTATGTAGTATATTTATAACTATTATACCTACTACTAGGCTTAGAAGCTAAGAGATAAGCCCCTAGGCAAGTTAAAACCCTTGCTAATACTAAACTACCCCCAGGAATATATTATAATAGACTTTATATTATACCTACCTAATTACTATAAGTATAATTATGTATTTATAGTAATATGCTTCCTATTAAAGAAGATAGTCTCCCTTCCCTATTATAAGATTATTATATCATAGGATCTTATTTAGCTATATTATACCTATATCTTCTAGTATATAGGTTTCTCTATTATAATTATATCTAATAGAGCCTCCTAGTTTACCTCTAACTTCTAGAGTAGATTTTATAAGATATATAGTATAACTATATAGCTAAGTATACCTAGCTATATAGAAACTAATAGATAGACTAAGATCCTTAACTAATATTTAACTTAATACCTCTAACCCTAGATAAACTAGTTCTAAGGTAATTAGAGCGAAATACTCCTTACTATAAACTTTACCTAAGTAGTACTACTAAATAAAACTATAGGGTTTGCATTATTTAAGATTAAATAAGGATATTTACTATAAATAAGTTTTAACTAGGATTAATATATATAGAGGTTCTTAATAATAAAGGAAAAGATTAACTAGGGTAATACCTAGTAACTTATATAAAACCTCTATAGTATATAAGATATTACTAAAGGGAATATAGCTATAGCTTAATACTACTATACCTCTATTACTAACTACTACTACTAGCTTAATAACTTAGCTATAAGAGACTCTATCTATACATTAATAGATAGATAGCACTAGGAGAATTCTTTAAAACTATCTATATTATAGGATAGATTATAGCTAATTAAAGCTACTAGCCCTAGGGGAATATAGGTACTAGATCTACTAAAACAATATAACTATTACCTAGTATTCTACCCTAGTAAGCTTTAGAAAGCTACTAGGGACCCTCTACTAGGTTAATTTAAAGCCCTACTACCTACTATTAAGTTTAATAATAAGCTAGAATATGAGGTTATATAGGTAACTACTAGCTAGTTATACTAAGGATAGTTATAATATTATACTAACTAGAAAGGCTATAATTATAACCCTGCCTAGTATAATACTAAAACTTTTAAGTATACCCTAGTAGCGCTATAGGACTTTTATACTACTAACCTAGCTACTATAGGGCTACTAAAACATCTTTTAGCTTAGCTTCTAGCTATTACCTAAGATAAGAACCCTGCTGCTATAGATAATAATAACGCCTCAGCACAACTATTAGGAACGCTATTTGGGGGAATGCTTATATATATAGTAGTTAATTGCTATAGATAGCAATACTAGTAAAGGGGAGGATAATATTATAGCTCTAGGTTAGACCTACTTAAATTTAGGATTATATAACTACTAAGTTATATAATCTCTAGGCAAGCCTTTAGCCTTCCGGGGCTATGCTAGCCTATAGATATACCCTTCCCTTCTTTAACGCAGAATCCACTCAATATAGCGCAATTGAAGTATGCCAACCTTCGCCTACTTGCTATTCGTGACACTAGGCTCTTATATCCCTCTATATCGAGGTCTATAAATAAGCCTATAATAAGCTACTCTTATATAGGCTTATTTAGGTTAAAAACCTTTAGATCTTTATATAGGGGGGTATTATATTTAAGTAGCGCGGTATAATAGCGTTAAAGGGCCTTAATATAAGGCTCTAAGAGTCTTTTAGTATTAAGTATAAGTATAGTTAATGCTTTATAAATATAGCTAGCTAGTTAGGTCTATTTTAGTATATTATTATAAGGTAGAGGGGGTTTATTGATTCATTTTAAGTCAATTAGTTAGTATAAATTAGTTAGCTTAGCGCTTAGTTAGGTATTATACTTATATTAGTTAATTAATAAGATAGGGGTAATAGTTAATTAAGATATTATATTTCTATCTCTAGAGAATAGATAGAAGAATATAGAATAGTATTATAAATAGCGAATAGGCGAAGTTTAATATACTTTAATTATACTATATTAAGTAGATTCCATATTAAAGAAAGGAAAAGTCTATCTACAAGCTAGCGTAGCTCTATAAGGCTAAAGGCTTGCCTAGAGATTACGTGACTTAGCGGTCACGTGACTTGAAATTCGGGTGGGTCTAACCTAGAGCTATGATACTTATATACTACACGCGCTACTATTAAATACTTTCTCTATTACTACTTTATCTACTAGTAGTTCTCTGATTTAATTAGGTTAGCTAATGCTTTTATAATAGCTATATTATTATTAGTAACGCTCTCTCTACATTGAAGTACTTAGTATAAGCTATACTTACTAATATTTAAGCCCTAATAGGCTACCTCTACCTTAGTAATATAGAGGATCTTCTTAAAGAAGGGCTATTCTATAGAGTCTATAACGACCTACTTAGCTTCTATTACTAAGTCTACTTACTTAGCTATAATATTATTATATGTTATAAGGTCCCTTATAGGGGTATAAATAAGAGCCCTCTTAAGGGCTATATTAAGAATATACTCTCTATATATAATAGAGTCATTGATAAGGGAGTAGGTTTTATTAATCATATTAATATCAAACTCTCTAGTAATCTCTTTTATATTTTTTATATTAAAAAGTGTATCTTATATAAGCTTAGTATTTTTATACATAGGTTTAAATATTAATATCTTTAAGGATTTATTATAGGTTAAATAAATAAGAGAGAGAGATATAAGGCCCTACTTATAATAAAGCTTCTTATACTTCTAGCTATAAGAACCTCTTAGGAAAGACCTCTTTATTTAAGGAGTTATCTCTTATATAGTAGTATTTGCCTTACTAGAAGGTTAACCTTTTAGGTTAAGAAGTTATCTTAAGTAGTAGCTTTTACTTTCCTATAAGATCGACCTTTTAGGTTAAGAAGTTATCTTGAATAGTAGCTTTTACTTTCCTAGAAGATCGACCTTTTAGGTTATGGAGTTATCTTATATAGTAGCTTTTTTAGGCTATTAGAGCCTTAGTAGCCCGTTTAGCTCCAATATAATTAGCCCTAGTATAGCATAAATCTAACTCTATATAAGGGTTTATTTATTAGTAGTATGAATATATAAGGTTTCTGTATTATTTTCCTTGACTAATAGAGGGTATAGGTTCAAAAACGTATATAATATTTCCTAGATTATACCTACGCA
Organism: Colletotrichum sansevieriae; assembly: GCA_026260285.1. Taxonomy (NCBI): domain Eukaryota; kingdom Fungi; phylum Ascomycota; class Sordariomycetes; order Glomerellales; family Glomerellaceae; genus Colletotrichum; species Colletotrichum sansevieriae. Next base: position 26,871 of record JAOQIF010000098.1, read on the forward strand.
CTAAGTAAATTTATTATAGTCTTTTTATAAAGGGGCTATAGCATAACTCCAAACTTAATATAATCTCTTTTTATTAGATCTATAAATTACTTCATATATCTTTTAATCTCATATTTAATATTCTTATTTAGGTATAAGTTCAGTTATATTATTTACTATTCTTTTTAATCCTTATTAGATCTAGCACTTCTTAATAGTACCTAGAAGTAGATTATTTTGCTCTTTTTAATAGCCTTTATAAACTTCTTAGAGAGTAGGGTGCCTTACGTATATCTATATATTCTCTCTAATAATATATATATATATATATATAATTAATCTGCTTTGAATATAATAATAAGCTTAAGAATCTATAAATAATAAATTATAATAATATAATTAACAATAAATATAATATAGAAGAGTGGAAGATACTTATAGACTCACCTTAGTTCTAAGAAATAACAATAGCTATATATTCTTATAGATTTAAGGTAGGAATAATATAGACCTTAAAATTTTCCCTTTTATATATTAGTAGTGGGTTCTAGCGAGTATATCTCTTTTCTTTATCCCTTATATATTTAGTAGAGCTATAATACTATTAAATAGAAGAGGGAGGGGTTATTTATAATATTAAGATAGTTAATTAATATAATAAAGTTAGATTAGAAGGGTAATAAGCGAGGTAGAAATAATATAAGAAGCTAATAAGGTAGGTTATATAAGGGGTTATATAACTACTCGCTAGGTCCTAGTTATTCTATCCTCGGCTATAGATCTAAGGCTAGATCTAGCTGATTAAGCGAGTAGGAGTCCTACCTACTAGGTAGGTGAGTAAACATTCCTATATTAGTAGTTTTTCTTTTATATTAGTAATTACCTAATAAGCCTACCTAAGTATATTAATTAAACTATTAGTTAGGAGCTTTAATTAGCTTCCAAATAAAGCGAAAAGTAGCTAGGTTTGGTTATAATTATATCCTTTTATAATTACTTATTATTATATTATTTCTTTTATGATTTGGAGTACTTATTCTTCTATTTCAATTATTATTTATTCCTATTAGCTAAGCGGCGTAATACCCTATTAGGCGTTATTTATATTATTATATTAGCGGAGGTATCTTCGCTGTTAATATATTAGATTTTAGATAGCTTATAGCGCTTATATAATTAATAGAGAGCTATAATATTAATTATAAGCCTCTTTTCCTTATAATACTAAGTTAAATTAGATATTCATATGGTAAGTATAAGTTAGTATATATTCCTATAAGGATAGAGTTAGTAATATTTAGTTTAATAGTAACCTATTACAGGGTTAAAGTAATAGTAAAAGTGAGGTTACTGCTAGTAACTATAATATAGATCTCTAAGGCTAATATATTATAAGTAACTTATTTATATTTAGTAGAGCTATAATAGATAATATTACTATTAATTATATAGGTTATATTATTTATTATTCTATTAGTAAGTATGATAATATAATCTAATAATAATATAAGTTCTTAATTATTAGTAAATAATCTTCCTATAAATCTAAATAGTTTAGTGGTAAGTAGTAATAATATAATAAACCTTAGGCCTTGATTAAGGTAATTCTTTATTATAGGCGCTTATTAAGGGTAGTAATATCTTCATTAGTTAGGTTCTAGTATCAAGTAGTAGTTAATAGGTTAAAGTAGGCTTCTAATTAGTAAATCAAAGCTATGTAAGCTCCTCTAGTATACTACTTAATATATTATATTTCATTAGTAACCTTTTAGGCGCCTTCTTTATTAGCTTAATCTTAGCGCTTTAGTCTTTTTAATATAATATAATTATATTGGTATTAGTAATAGAGATTATTCTACTATTAATAGTAATAGGGGTCTAAAGTATAAGTGTCTCTTTAGGTTTAGCTATAAATTTAGCTTTCTATAGCTCTTTTTCTTTAATAATACAAAACGTCTTATTAGAGAGACTAATTATATTATTTATTTAAATATTAATAATAGTAAAGTAGTGGCTTAAGTTATTAGTAATAAGAAAGTAGGAATTAAAAGGAGAGCTAATTATTTATAACTTATTATAATAATAAGTATTATATATAGCCTATTAATAGGTACTAGCTTTAGTAATACTATAGAGAGGTTTAATAACTTTCAAAATAATCCTAGAGGGGGGAATATTATAAATCTAGTTAGAGAGGTGAGTATACATATTACATACTAGCGTTATTTAGGATTATATATAGGCTTAAGTAGTACACCTAATTAAAATAATATAATTAGGGCTAAGTAATAGAGTAATTACTAGAAGGAAGTAAATACTATAATACTAGATTATAAGTAACTATATTAAAATACTCTCCTTATTAGTATTATTAACGCTATATATAATTAAGGAAGACTTTTTAAATAGGGTTATAGTCTTATTTCTAATCTTATTAACTATATAGAATTAAGAAAGATAGCTATATTACTCAATTGGGTTATAGATATTAATTTTAGCTACTTTATAATTAAGGAGGGTATTAATCCCTTCTTTATAGCCTCGAGCGACTATATAGTAAGTTTACCTACTTAAGTATAATAGAGCTTCTAACTCCGCGCCTCATAATAATATATATAGCCTTTAATTACGTAATTCTCTCCTAACTATAGCCGTACTTATATATACCTACAGCCTCACGATCTTTAACTTTATACTTTAATAATAATATAGTTTTTAATTATTTAATTACTATAAACTATAAAACTATTAACTTATCCTCTCGTATACTACTTGCGCTACGATTAAATACCGCCTCTATTACTACTTTATCCGCTAGTTATTAATTTTTTTAGTAAGTAGTATCTAATATATCGGCTGTTTTAGACTTTATTAACTTATATAGTAAAAATAATCCTCTTATTTAATTAGCTTAGCTAACGCCTTTATAGCTATAATATCGTTACTAACGCTCTCTCTATATTAAAGTAGTTGATATATGCCGTACTTATTAATAATTAAGCCCTAATAGGCCTAGGCTACCTCTACCTTAGTAGTATAGAGAACCTACTTAAAGAAGGGCTACTCTATAGGGTATATAATAACCTACTTAGCTTCTACTACTAAGTTATCTTATTTAACGTAGTTAATAAGCGAGCTAGCTACCTAACCACGACTATATCATATTTATAACTAATAGGTAGTACTAAGAAAGGTATCTTAATTAAAACTACTTAGAAACCTCTTTATTCGACGTTTTTTTAATAAATTAATATATTTATATATTATGACTAGTATTCCTATAGACGCTATATTGCTATTAGCCTATCTTAGCTCTTAGTTAGTAATTATTATTCTAATATATTTCCTCTTTAATCTAAGTTATTACCTCTCTCTATAACTAAATATCCTCTACTTTAGCTGTAATAAAACTCCCTCCTTATCTAAGCTAGGTTTTTTAGCTCTCTAAGATTAGCTAGGTAGGTTATTCTCCTCCTAAAGGATTTATTCTTAGATTTTAATAAAGTCATCTAGGATATATATCCCTATACTCCTTTTAATAAATACTCTATAACTTTAATAATTAAAGTTAGAGAGCTATTCTAATAATAAGAGATCCTCCTTTTAATAAATTTAAACTAAGAAGCTACTTTAATTAGGTTATTTAGTATTCAAGAAGTCTAGGCTAGGGGTATTATTAATAAGGATTCTAGAAGTATTAGAATATATAACTTTATATTAAGCTTAGGTAGTATACTCTCTATATTTAAAGGTATAAGCCTAGCCCTCTAAATCCTCCTTAGGTATTTCTTTTATAATTACTTATATAAATACTTTATAAAATATACGGAAGAAGTCCTTATTTATAATATAAATATTACCCTATTCTATCTTTTCCTTAATTTCTTAGCTATAAGCCTTTTTAGTAGCTTAAAATATCTAACATCTAAGAGCTAAAGTAAATAAGATAAATAAGCTAGTATATAGAGTATAATAATATTACTTTCATTATAATATATCTCAAAATTAGTAATATAATTACTCTTATACCTATTAATAATAAGGAGGTAATAACTAGTACTTATATATAGTTTTATATACTAGTTAAAGTACTAGAGCTAATATAGGCCTCTTCTATTTATTATTTATCTATTTTTTAGATATTATACTAACCTAGTTATATAGAAGATTAGATTTAATATACTAGGTAGAGAGGTTATATTAGCTTATAATAATAATATATAGTAAGATACTATAGCCTAACGAGCTAATAGCTTAAATAACTATAACCTATTTGTAATTACTAGGCTATAATATTTTTATATTTAAACGCCTTTCTATACTTATAATAACTATTTTGGTTATAATTTAGCTTATTATAAAGCTAGTTTTATTAAAGTTATGAATATTAGACTCTAGAATACTATATTTTATAATTATATTTATTATAATGCGAAACTACGCGTTTATTATATCTAGATCGTTATATTAAGCCCTCTTATAGTTATACTTATAAAAAAGTATATCTAGAGCTATAGTTATTACTTAACGAAGTTCAAAGCCTAGCGCTTCCTAACTAGTAGTATATTATAGTTAGTAAGTAGTTAATTAGCTATATCTTCTATACTACTAATATGGGGAGGAAACAATTAGGAATCTAGATTAAGAATATACTTAATTAGCTTCTCTTCTTTAAGTATAACTAATTATATAAATGAGGTACTATATTATACGATAATGAGATTCTCCTAATTTATGTACTAAGGCCTAAGCGAGGAATAGAGTAGATCTTTATAATAGCTTATATACTAAGATTAGGGGTTTTCTAAATAGCCTAAAAGGCTAGATTTAATTAAGTATTATTATATTATTAGAACATTATATAAGTTAAGAGGTAGAACACAGGTTAAACGCGGTCGGGTAGCTAGCTCGCTTGTTAACCACGTTAGCTATAATATAGTAATATATTATGGGGTTCCTTAGGGTATTAAGGAGTCCCCTCTTAAGGGCTATATTAATAGTATATTCTCTATATATAATAGAGTTCTTAATAAAGGAGTAGGTTCTATTAATCATATTAATACTAAATTCTCTAGTAGTCTATTTTATATTTATTATATTAAAAAGGTATACCTTATATAGGCTTAGCGGTTTTATATATAGGGTTTAATACTAATATCTTTAAGGATTTCTTGTAAGTTATAGAGATAATAAAAGAGGGAGAAATATGAAGCCTTACTTATAGTAATAGAGCTTCTTATACTTCTAGCTATGAGAACCTCTTAAGAAAGACCTCTTTAGTTAAGGATTTATCTCTTATATAATAGTATAAATAGTATCTTACTAGAAGGTCGACCTTTGAGGTTAAGGAGTTATTTTATATAGTAGCTTTTACTTTATTAGAAGGTTTCATAAGGGTATACTTAAGCTATAAGAGCCTTAGTAGCCTATTTAGCTCTAATATAATTAGCTCTAGTATAGCGTATATCTAACATTATATAAGGGTTTACTTATAAGTAGGAATATATAGGGTTCTTATATTATATTCCTTCATTAGTAGAGGGTATAAGTTGAAATATCTATGTGGTATTTCCTAAGTTATACCTATAAGCTAGGTGAACGTATTATAGTCTTTTTATAAAGGAGCTATAGCGTAACTACGAACTTAATCTCTTCTTTATAAGATGACTAAAAGGGAGAACTATTAGTAATAAGCTTATTAGACTTATATAATACTAGGGAAAGTTCCTAATTAGCTTTTTCCTTTATTAAAATAAATATTATTAAGTTATTAATTCTAGTTTAAATATATTAAATAGATTAATTATAGGGTTCTTCTAGAGTTATTCTCTATACTAGGGTAGAAGGGGGGGAGGGGTTAATTTAGTATCTTTAGGAGTAATAGGGGCTTAAAAGTTATTATCTCTAGCTAGGTTAGAGTCTCTAGGTATATTAGAATTACTATAGAAAGGTCGTATATTAATAGAGGGGAAACTTTAGGGGCTATAGGGTAGCAAAATAATAACTATTTTATTTAAGATAATAACTAATTAATATACGCCGTACTATTTAATATAATAATAGAGGCTTTATAAAAAGAGTACTCTAAATATCAAGTTATAAATACCCTCGCTATATATAATAGCCCTAGTATTAGTGATATTATTTACTTCTTATTATAATTATAAGTTAGAGTATACTAAGAAAAAAATAAATAATAAGATCTATATTAATCAGTTACTATTTTAAGTAAAATAATTAATTTAGCTACCCTATAAGCCTTAAGATTTCCTATCTATTACTATAAAACCTTTTTATCAGAATCTTAATACCCCTAGAGACCCTAACCTAGCTAGAAATAATAACTTTTAAGCCCATATTACTCCTAAAGATACTAAATTAACCCCCCCCCTCTGCTTTAGTATAGAGAATAACTCTGGAAGAACCCTATAACTAATCTATTTAATATAATTTAATTTAAAGTTAACTACCTAATAATATTTATTCTAATAAAGAAAAAAGCTAATTAGGAACTATCTATAGCTCTATATAGGTCTAGTAAGCTTATTATTAATAGTCCACCCTTTTAGAAGTCTTATAAAAAGAAATTAATACCCTCCTTAATTATATAGCTACTTCTTTTTTATTCTATATAGTTAATATGATTATGAATAAGACTACTACTCCTATTAAGAAGTCCTACCTAAATACTTATAGCGTTAATAATACTAATAAGTAGGGTATTCTAACTTAGTTACTTATAATCTAGTATTATAACATTTAACTCCTTCTAGTAATTACCCTATTACTTAGCTCTAATTATACTATTTAAATTAGGGATATTACCTAAGCCTAAATATATTCTTTAATAACGCTAGTATATAAAATTTATACCTGACTTCCTAATTAGATTTATAATCTCTATTCCCCTAGGATTATTATAAAAGTTATTAAATCCCTCTATAGTATTATTAAAGCTAGTACTTATTAATAAGCTATATATAGCGCTTATTACTATAAAAGTTATAGATAACTAGCTCTACTTTTGATCCCTATTTACCTATTACTAATAACTTAAGCCTTTATTTTATATTATTAATATATAAATAGATTATGTAATTAGTCTCTCTAATAATACCCTTTTTACTATTAGAGAATAAGAGCTCTAGAAAGCTAATTTTATAGGTAAACCTAAGGAGAAACTTATACTTTAGACCCTTATTACTTTTAATAATAGATTAATCTTTATTACTTGTATTATTATATTTATATTATATTAAAAAAGCTAAGGCGCTAAGATTAGGCCTATAAAGAAGACGCTTAAGAAAATACTAATAAAGGATTAATTTATTAAGTAGTATACTAGAGGGGCTTGTATAACCTAAATCTACTAACTAAAAGCCTATTTTAACTTATTAACTACTACTTAATACTAGGACCTAACTAATAAGGATATTACTACCCTTAAAAAGTACTTATAATAGCTAAAGAATAACCTTAACTAAAGCTTGATTTTTATTATATTATTACTACCTACTACTAAACTATTTATATTAATAGATAGATTGTTTACTACTAATTAAAACCTTATATTATAGTTAGGTTATATTGTTATACTTACTAATAAAATAATAAATAACATAATCTTTATAATTAATAATAATGTTATTTATTATAGCTCTATTGAGTATAAATAAGTTACCTATAGTATAATAGCCTTAGAGATTTACGCTATAGTTACTAGCGCTAACCTCGCTTTTATTATTACTTTAACCCTTTAATAAGTTACTACTAAGCTAGATATTACTAACTCTATCCTTATAGTTATATATACTAACTTATACTTACTATATAAATATCTAATTAAAGTTAGTATTATAAAAGAAAAGAGGCTTATAATTAATTCTATAGCCCTCTATTAGTTATATAAGCGCTATAAGCTATCTAAGATCTAATAGTTTAATAGTAAAACTAACCCTATTAATATATTAATAAAGGTAACTCCTAATAAGGCGTTATACTACCTAGTTAATAGGAATAAATTAATATTTTATATAGAAGGATAAGTAATATAAGTAATAGAAGGATTAGTATAACAATAAGTATTTATTAAGTTCGGAAGTACGCTATAGCCCCTTTATAAAAAGACTATAATAAATTCACTTAGTTCGTAGGTATAATTTAGGAAATACTATATAGGTATTTTGACCTATACCCTCTACTAGTTAAGGAAAATAATACAGAAACCCTATATATTCCTACTACTAATAAATAAACCCTTATATAAAGTTAGGTATATGCTATACTAGGGCTAATTATATTAGAGCTAAACGGGCTATTAAGGCTCTAATAGCCTAAAAAAGCTACTATATAAGATAACTCCTTAACCTAAAGGTTAACCTTCTAGTAAGGTAAGAGCTACTATTTAAGATAACTCCTTAACCTAAAAGGTCGACCTTCTAGCGAGGTATTATAAATACTACTATATAAGAGATAACTCCTTAACTAAAGAGGTCTTTCCTAAGAGGTTCTTATAGCTAGAAGTATAAGAAGCTCTATTACTATAAGTAGGGCTTTATACCTCTCCCTCTTCCTTATCCCTATCTATAAAGTCCTAAGTATACCTATAACCTATAATAAATCTTTAATTATATTAATAATAAACCTTATATATTAAAATACTAAGCTTATATATGGTATACCTTTTAATACTAATAATATAGAAGAGCTCACTAGAGAGTTTAATATTAATATAATTAATAAAACCTGCTCCTTTATTAATTACTCTATTATATATAGGGAGTATATTATTAATATAGCCCTTAACAGGGCTCTTATTAATACCCCTGGAGGGGATATTCTCAATTATGTTATAGCTAAGTAAGTAAACTTAGTAATATAAGCTAGGCGGGTTATTATATACCCTATAGAGTAGCCCTTCTTTAAGTAGGTCCTCTATACTATTAAGGTAGAGGTAGCCTAGGTAGCCTAGGTCTATTAGGGGTTAGTAAGTATAGCTTACGCTAATTATAATATAGAGAGAGCGTTGCTAATAATAGTATAACTAGCGGATAAAGCGGTAATAGAGGTAGTATTAGTAGCATAGGTAGTGCGTAAGTAGTATATAAGAGGGTAGGTTAATAGTTTTATAATTTAAATATATGAAAACCACGTTATTATTAATATAAAGTTAAAGATCGTGAGGCTATAAGTATAGCTATAGTTAGGAGAGGTAGTTAGTAATTACGATTATATAACCGAAGGCTATATGTTATTAGGAGGCGCGGAGTTAGAAGGTCTATTATACTTAAGTAAAATCACTATATAGTAGCTAGAGGCTAATAAGTATTTATAAAAAGGTAGGATTATAGCAAAAACTAGCTACTTTTTCGCTTTATTAAGAAGTTAATAATAGCTTCTAACTTATTATTTAATTTAAATATAAAAAAATAAGCTTATTAGGCGATTACTAATATAAAAGAAAGATTATTAATATATGGATATTTACTTACCTATCTAGTAAGTAGGACTCCTACTTACTTAATAAGCTAGATCTAACTTTAGATCTATAGCCTCAGTTAAAATAAATAGAACCTAGCGAGTAGTTATATAACTTAATATATAACTTACTTTATTAGCTCTCTATATTATTCCTACCTAGCTAGCTACCCCTCTAAGAATAACTTTATTATATTAATTTAACTATTCTAATACTATGCTAACCCCCCCTTCTGTTTAATTCTAGTATTATGAAACTAATAAGTGTATTATAGTTATAGTTTTTTTCATTTTTCTTACCTAGTAACCACGTTATATAATAAAGTAGAATATATATAAAAGTAATAGTAAATCTAGTTAAACTAGGCGATATTTATAATAGCTACTTATGGATATAAATCTTATAAAGACTTATACATAGAGATATAAGATAGATATATATTAATATACTAGTTATTCTGCACTCTATACTGTACGATTTAATACTACTGACTTTCTGCTTCCTCTAGTGGCCGGAAAGGACCGCGCCCACAACTAACCCCCTGGAATTTTGCTGCTTTGACCGCCCTACCCGTCTCCTCCCGTCCACCTGGCGAACATAACTCTCGGCGCTAAACTCTGGATTCTTTGACAGTAGCGACACTCTCTGTGTGTTTTCACATTGACACCTGCCGGTACATCACAAGACGATTTGACAGGTAAAGTGAGTACTAGCCCAATCAGAGGTCGGCCCAGACCAATTGTTTCCTGTACCAGTCCTAAATGGGGTCATTTCCAACTAAAGGAACACCCGAACCCCGATCCGCATCTGCATTAGGGGCAAGGCAAGTAAGGAAAGTCATGCTTATTAGGTACTTTCTTCAGTGCGTCGTCATGTACATGAGTTTGGGGCACCCATATCCCTGTCCACGACTACAATATTCCAGCAAGTCAGCGTGAGGGAAAAAAAATTAACACGTCCCTATTCCATAATTATATAGCGCAGTCGTCGCCGCTTACCCTTTACGATTGCGCTTCTTGCAGCTTGCTTTTCCAGCGACGCAGAGGCCAGTCATCTTTCAACACACCCATTCACAGGAAGCAATGTCTTTAGTCGATGCCAAGTCCTTCGTCCGACTATTATTGCAGTGGTGATTGAAGAGCCATGAAGTTTGCCCATGATTTCAAGGAGACGCTTAGGCGCGAAGGTACGTGCTTCACTATCTCCCGTTCCCTAGGTTCTCCCGCTTCTTTCAGCGGCGTTGCTTAGTCACATGAAAAGAATTCATCGTCGTGTATTCCACTTGACGTGCATCTCATGATGAATCCAGGACAGGGGAGGAAAAGAATGATGAGCGGACGGGATAAAATTTATAACCGAACGTGTCAAATCCACGAGACATTGACTAACAGCAGCGAATCACAGACTTTCCGCCTCACTGGATTGATCTCGCCGTTCCCTACGGCCAATTAAAAAAAGTCCTCAAGCGTGTCGCCCGCGAGTTGAACGATCTGGGACTTGACCCCGAGACCTTGCGTCAACTCCTCGACCCGGCCGATGATTCGCCACTGGCCGCCAAATACCGCCTCAAGGGTGAATTCTGGATCAACCCTGAGTTGTATCGCAACCATGGACTGACACCTCGACAGCCGCTGGCAATTCGAAGCTGCTGAGACCCAAGTTGACCGTGACGGTCCACATGTGTGATGGCAATGCCGTCGATGCCTCACTAACGCCCTCATCCCGCGCACTCATCAAACGCATTGCTGCCTTGCAGTCGAACATTTCCGACGCTGAAATTGACTTTGATTCGCCGCCAGCATCGTCGGGGACTCAGTCGCCTCAGGAAGCCGCGTCGCGCACCTCTTCTGACGAGTCTCTGGCCGCTGTCGAGGCCAAGCTCAACGAGGCCCAACACCAGGCAGCTTCTTCAGAGAAGTATGAGTGCATCGAGGTTCCTCTCGTCTTTGACAGCGAATTCTTTGACATACTCCAGAGTGATGTGAACAATCTCGAGGCACTCCAAGCGCAGGAGGAAAAGGCCATGGTTACGGAAATCGTCGCCCTCCGCCAGGATGTTTCTCACCTCACCAAGCCGAGCCGACTTTCTAAGAGCGATCTGGGAAGGTGGCGGACCATCTTCGAGCTTTACCTCGACGCTCAGGTCTTCTTTTCCACTAACGAGCAAGATCACGGGTCTCGCGATAGCCAAACTGCGGCGAAACAGCTTCAGTGGTTTCAGGAAGAGATCACGAAGCGTAACCTGGTCAAGGCCTTCAAGATCGCTGAGAGTCGGGAGGCACTTGTTCGCTTCATGCGTCTGAACGCCGTCTTGCTCAAGAACCTGCAATTCCAGGAGATCAACCAAGTTGCTATTTACAAGATTCTGAAAAGTAAGCAGCTCCTTGATCAGGACGACATCTCCTGCGTATGATGCGCCTAGTCTAAACAGAGGTGGGCATTGATTTGAGGAATCAAATGTTGACGTGCCCCCAGAATTTGATAAGCGAACATGTCTTGGTGTCTCCAAGTCTTTCCCAATGGTAGTCCACTCTGACAGGCTCCTTGCCGGCTCCGTGGCCAAAGACGTCTGTGCCCAGATGTCGACCGACCTAGTCTCCATTGTGCCTCAGATAAGCGACTACCTCTGCCCAATCTGCTTCTCCATTGCTTACCGTCCAGTCCGCCTGGCCTGCCAGCACATCTTCTGCATCCGCTGCATTGTCAAAATCCAGCGCCGCAACGAGAAGAACTGTCCACTTTGCAGGGCCGAGACAGTCATGAAAGCGTCTGCAGGTAAGTACGCCCAGAGAGAGAATGGTGAGCCAAGAGCATCTTTTAACACTGAACAACGTAGACAATCTGGATGTGCAGCTTGAGAAGTACATGCGAAAATACTTCCCGAAAGAAACCAAGGAGAAGCAACGCGCCAACGAGATCGAGCGAGGCATCGAAGACTATGGACCCGAATATGTTCATTCCGAGTGTACCGTCATGTGATCATGGTTTACTCTCAGAAATGGCGTCGTTTTGATTTCCTACTTGTCTATAGATTTCCCAGAGATACCCTTGGTCAATGCAATACAAGCACTCGGCAGCCATCACAATGAGCCCTCATCGCAGCTGCCGATTCATTTCAGATACGAACGAGCATTTTGCCTAGCATATCTGCTTGCTGCAACTTCTCCTCATGAAGAACCGCTAGCTTCACGTTTGGCTGTCATTGTCTTAATCAGGCTCCTTTTTGGCCCTTGGCCGCCTTGAGAGATTGTATGAAAATCTGTCTCAACTCCTCCGTCTCTTCCAGACCAACACTAACACGGATCAGATCAGGGTCGACGCCTAGCCCGGCTGCCCAATCTAGCTCCTGATAGTGCGCTAGAAGCACGTAAGGCGACGTCAGTGTGAAGTTGGTACCCAGGCTAGGGCCCTTGGCCGTCTCGAGAGAGTCGAAGAATGCCATAGCGTGTTCTTTTTCCTTGAAAGTCACTGAGAGCAGTCCACCATAGCCGCCGCTGGGCAGCTTGCACAAATCATAGTTGGATCTCGTCGGGTTTATCATGGGATAGTAGACTCGCTTGACCAGTGGGTGAGCTGAGAGAATGTCACAGATAGCCTCCGAGTTCGTGTTAATACGCTCCACGCGGGACCTGAAGTCTCTGCTGTTCCGCTCCATAAAGACCACATCCTCAGGCCAGTACGTGTCCTCCAAGTCTTCAGCCCAAGCGCTGTTCAAGGCTTGGTAGAACTTGCTGCCAGGATTCAGAATAGCACTGCCTCCCATGACGTTGCAGTCTCCTGAAAAAATCTTGGTTAAACTGCTAACGACAATGTCGGCAAATTGGAGCACGTCGATGTTGACGAAGCTACCAATAGTCTCGTCCACGACAACGCCAAAGTCGTACTTGTCTGCCAGGCTGCGGATTCGGGGCAGATTGGGACACGTGAGCAGTGGGTTACCGGGGAACTCGCAGAACAGAGCTAGGAATCGTTCGCCATTCTCTAGGCGATTTTCCAAGTCATCCAAATCCTCTTCGGATGCATGACCGTAAAAGACGCACCCAGGCCCGAATTTCTGCAAAATTTTGAGAGTGTCGACGTAAGGGAACCCGAAGTTGATCGACTTCATCTCACCCCTGGCTCGCATCATGGCACGGTGGGCGTTAAAGATAGCGTTCATACCGCAGGGAAAGAGATATACATCGCTCTCCTGCAGATCTTCCAGACCGCGCGAGTTCTTACTCATGGGAGGTAACGAGCTAATGCTTGCCTCCAAGTCGGCAGCCACAGAACCAGCAATCCTGCGCTTGATGGCCGATCGCGCACGCTCGACAAGGGAGAGGTCGAGGTTACGTCCAAAGCGCTCTTCAAGAAATCGCAGACTCTCCTGAGTTTCGAAGGCACTGGCAGAGGCCGACTTTGCTGTGAGGTGTTTGGTATCGTCGATTGAAGACGGGCGATGGTACCTCCTCGGTCCACGGCATGCCTTGCCCACCGGGGATGCCGGCCTTTCGACGGAGGTCAGGAGGCCCTCCCTGAGCAGACCATGACAGAACTCGGCTCTCCGACTGGAGACCCCATCTCCGGTATGTTGCCAGTACTGCTTAGCAACCGAGAAAGCCTCCTTCCGATACACGACGGCAGATACAGTAGGCGACAAAGAACGAAGGAGCGGAGAAACATCCTGAGCTGTGTCCAGACCAAAATCAATGACTGCGGCGTCGGAAGAAGCGGAAGGATCGGCATTCTTCTTGATGAATGCCAGGCAGCGTTTAGCAATGCGAGGAGTCGGGAACAACATTGCCTGTTGGCCAGGGCGGGCGTACTGCGCGGCCAGATCTTCGGCCAGCGCACCGATGCTCTTGTGAATGAAAAACCTGGACACGGAGTGAGCATGGCGGCGGGCAACTGGTGAGCTGTCGAGCAACTCAACTCACCGTGGATAGCCGGTAGTCATCTTGTCCACGACCCACGACTGGCCCTCCTCGTAGCCAACATTGGACTTCCATGTTGGCAAGTTAACACTCACTGCCTGGCAAAATATTAATTACAAAGAAATACAAGCGATGCCGGATCACTCTTGGTGCATCTGGAATCTACGTACATGAGCAGTGTCGGGAGGTATGGACTGGCCCAACTCGAAAGTAGGCATTTTTGGCTTGTACTTGTGTGTATGCGTATGTGTTTTGTCCCTGGAAGCAACTTTTGTTGATTAAAACGCAGCAAAGCGTTAGGCGGGAATGAATCAGCCGGTGGGTGAGTCGTTAGGCAACTCACCAAATCGATCGGGACGAAGTGGCCAGCTTGCAATGATCCCCGCAAGAAGGTCGCCTCAGCAGGTTGAGTGAGATGAGTTGAGACTGCGCTGCGCCCACAGCCAAGCAAGAAAAGCGGTCGAGGAAGGTGAAGAGCCCCCGGCAGCCAGAGACCCAAAATGATAAGTTAGTGGAAGTTATGCAAATTTGAACAGGAAGGGAACGGTCGGGGTAATGAGCTCTGAGGTGGCTCAACAGATTGGAGTAATATTGTAAGCCCGGACAATTTGCACTTCTGCCCGATGCACCCATAGATTGCGCCGGCGGAGAGAGGTATGTAGACAAGTAATTGGCGGTAGAATAATAATAGGTAGAGAGTTTGCTCCGTCGGCGACGGCCGGGAGTCAGCGTGTAGAAACAAGTGGGGCGCCGAGTATCGGAGACGGCATTCTGGCATTTGAAAATGTCAATGAGGGGCAACGAGGGTAGAGGTAGAAGAACCCACCCACGTTGGCTCGCACATCATTTCAGATTCACAACCAGATATCCGCCCATCAACATACAACCGAGAAGAATGTTTGATCGGGACTGTGGAAACAGAACGGTGACCCTACACCAAGGCACTACAACAAGAAGTTACATGTTCACATAGCACGAGAACATTGTCCAAATTTTAAATCACGACCAATACGCAGTGTGTCCATCATCCAATCGTCGGACTCAACGTTTTAGCTAGACCGTGAATATTTGCTTGGAGGACACGTATACCATCGCATTCCCCAGAGGTACCAAGAGTCGAATATACTCGAATATGAAAAAAAAAAAAGAAAGAAAAAAAAAAAAGAAAATGCCTCGTTGAATTCACCTAGCCGTTAAACCCCCAGCCTTCCAACCACCGTGCAAAGTCCGCGACCTATTTGTTTTGTATATATATATATATATATATATATATATATAAATGTATTTAGTCGTTAGCATCGGTCCTCGTACTGTTGGCCGAGTCATCTGTTGAAATGTCCATGTCAACTCGTGTCCTTGTTGAATTTCGAAATCCATTGTCAAATCACCCGTCGACGTTGTTCTGCTCAATGATATTGACGTCTGCTGCCAATACAACTGATGCTATCGCTGGGTGCGACGCTGGCAACATCGTCTTCCCATCTACCGTGACCGGCGCCGGCACCGCTTCTTGGGAGGGGACTCTGCTGCGCCACTGTGACGAAGGTTGGCGATCTGGCAGCCGGCGGGTATGCAAAATGGGGTTGGTAGTTCGCTGCCCTAACGAACGCGGGGGGTTGGGCTCGTACAACGGTAGGTGCCTGAGTAGGCGCCTTGTTAGGAGCTCGACTGGGAGCAGCGGTTGGAGCCCGGCTTGGAGCAGCAGTCGGTGCCCTGCTCGGAGCATTGGAAGGCGTTCTGCTGGGGGCGGCAGTCGGAGCCCTACTCGGAGCAGCAGTCGGTGCCCTGCTCGGAGCATTGGAAGGCGTTCTGCTGGGGGCGGCAGTCGGAGCCCTACTCGGAGCAGCAGTCGGAGCTCGACTCGGGGCAGCGGTCGGGGCCCTGCTTGTAGCCGCAGTTGGCGCCCTACTCGGGGCCATGCTCGGGGCCTTGGTTGGCGCACGGCTCGGTGCCTGGCTTCTGGCGCCGAGAATCGTCTCGACGGAGGGCGGCGGAGGGCGGACGGTTGATTGAGACCTAGCCGAGACGTAGGTTCCAGCATCGTCAACGATGGTGCGTGGGACGGCCGACCTGGCAACGGTGAACCCCGAGCCAGCATTGCTCTGGTGTTCATAGTCGGTGAGCATCAACGGGGGGGGCCGGGAAGCTGGTGCCTGACTGCGAGAGCGGACGCTGGTGCCTCTTTCAAGCTGGTAACGGGATGAAGCGCGGCTGCGGCCGTCGTCTTCCAGGTTCTCAACCGCACGGCTTCGGGCGCCGGCTTGGCTGTATTTGGGCATGTACTGGGGCGGGACGCGGTTGGCGGGAAGGGTGGGATAGGCTTCTGGGTATCGGATCTTCTCGACGGTCCTCTCGACTTCGACATAACGGGGTGCCGGCTCGGTGGCTCGGCGCTGGAAGGGCGGAGCGGCGCTGTCGAACTCCTGCTGCTGTGGAGCTTGCGCACGTTCTTTCTTCAACATGCTGTAGGTGATGGCGGCACCGGCGGCAGCACCAACGGCGGCACCCAGCAGACTTCCGACGATGGTGCCCGTCTGCAAGCCGTCGCCGCTTGAGGAGGGGTTGGGATTAGCAATGAGATCCTTGTTGGCGGAAGGCGACTCGATGACGGAAGTGGTCACGCTGCGGCGGAGAATGGCGTAGGGCTGGTCGCCATTGAAGGCACTGCCAGCTTGAGAGGACATTTTTCGGGAGGACGTGGAGGATCTGGCGACGGAACCGGCGACTAAGCCTGGCGAGGAAGAAGGCGATTTGGCTACGTCGTAGTTCCAGTCAAGGATACGACTGACTTCTTTGTGAGTAGATTGGGTTTTTCGAAAGGTCGAGCCGGTGTAGGACGGAGGGTAGTTGGGCGGTGGTTGATATACGACTTCCATGGTGTTACCGTCCAAGTCGGTGACAACGGCGCGGTGGGTATCGCCACTTTGGGTGAGGGCAGCGGGGCGCGACTGGAAGACGGGCAGCAGAACAGGGTCGGCACGCAGGGTAGAGGAGTGGAAGTCGGTGACAGCAGTGGGGGATGGGGCAGAGAAGACAACGCGGGACTTCTTCAGGGGTTCGTTGCAGTTGCGGGCCTCGCGGATCTGGAAAACGGGGGTTGTATTCGTAGAATTAGATGCGCCGTAGTTGACGGCGACAGGAAGTCTGGCGAGTTCACATTTGGAATTGGTGGTGATGATGATGGTTTCGGAATCGTCATTCGTAGCGGTCAACGTGTCTGTGGATATGTAGTGGAGGCCTAGAGGCTGGAGGACAGCCGAGTAGAAGGAGGCCGACAATGGCAGGTGGGAGACGTCAAAATAAGGAGTCATCTGGGCCGGGGGGAAAGGGGCCGGTGAATGGCGATGCGGACGGATGTAAGTGCCTGATCTCACTTTACCTTAACCTTGACTGGGGTTACTAGGTATGGTAGGTCGGCAATGAGCCGCGGTGTTGCTGTGCCTCTTCACGTTACAGTGTGAGGTATTTCGGGCTTCTGTCTCTCCCAGGGTTTTCAGTGCGCACGCGCAACAGAAGCAGGCTGAGCGGGGGGGCGTGGGCGGCTTTCGACTTGGATATGTGATAGCTGCAGAAGCAGTACTAGCAGCCTGCGATACCGATGATGGTTGGATTCTCGTGGTGATAGTGTCGACAACAAGGCGAGATGCAGCGTCGCACCGGCGGTAAAGGATCCCAAGGTAAAGGTGGAGGCAACACGGGACAGGAAGACTGAAGAAGCAGGGTGGTTAAGATGCTGCTGCTGCTGCTCGAGCTGGGCTTAAAAGTAGAAATATGCCCACATACCTTACTTGGGCACGTAGCCGTACTTGTTGTTTTGGGCAAGCGGAAGGGCTCTATAAATCTCTTCAGCCAAGATAAGGTAGCTACCTAAACATGCTCGGTCAAGCGAAGAGTGCAGAAGTGCCTAAGGTACCTGCCTGCCTGCCTACCTACCTTAAGGTACCTTACCCACGAGAGACACAAAATAGGTACTTAAGGTATATTACCTCAGTTGTAAGTCGTCTACCTTGCTGCGGCCGGTTGAGGGCAGTTCTAGGCCATACATTGCAAAAAAAGGTGCCCATTGCCCGTTTCTGCCAGGATCCGATTTCAGAGCGATCATCTCCTCAGTTGCAGTCGGTTGGCTGTTTAGTCTCAGCCTACTAGGAACCCAATGCAATCTAGCAGGTTCTATTCTGCAGTCGGTACTTTTTGCCCAAGTTCAGACACGGCTTCAGAGAAACTACGGGTGGGGGTAGAGATGGGTGGTGTTGCAGTGCAGCCAGTAACGACCTTCGGGGCATAAATACCACACCGGGGAGCGCGGCCGGCACCACCGTGTTCTATCGACGCTTGCCCCATTACAGACTCTGCAGTCGCGTGGAGATGCAACACGCATCGGGGGGTAATGGATGCGTAGCAAATGTCTAGGCCTTATTATCACCAGACAAAGATGGTATACCTCGAGCTAGCCGTGGTCAGCACCAGCTTGATCAGACGGGTTGTTTTCCCGGCTGTCTGTCTGTCCACTTGACTATGTGCTTCTTCTAAAGTGGCACATCTCTCTTGTCGTGCCTCGTGTCCTTCACTTTGAGGGGGGGAAACAAAACTGAAGCAGAAGAGGGGAAAAGTATCACGACTGCAACCCCTCACTGACGACGTCGTGTCATGTCGTGTCTGGCCATTCTCTGGTTTCTTGACCCGCTGCCCCATCCCCGCCGCCGTCAGTCAGGTATCTACCTCTCTACCTAGTCGCCCTAGAGAAGCGCAGAAATGCACAGCGTTAATTGTCTGGGTAATCCAGGGAATTGCAACAGATTGTCAGTTCCAGAATTTCCTGCCCGACGCGACCTCGGGAATTTCCAACGCAATTGCAAAAGTGGAGATTTTAGGACGCCGCCCGTTGCGCTTCAAAGCCGTTGACTGGCTGTTCTGGCGCCACCGCCAGCACATAGGTAGGTACTTTACTGAGGGCAGCTTGAAGGTACCTCCCTCACCTACCTTAGCCCAGTAACGTACTTACCTGTCTACACCTCAGTGTGCGCCGCAACTCACCGCAACGTCTCGTCCAAGGTGCTCTCTCCAAATCACAGAGCATGGATGCTGATTCCCGATCACTGCCACCCCATTTTCCCTCTCGCCCCAAGTGACAGGTCTCATACGTCCAGCCTCATATTTTGCTCATTGGGTGCCCGCTTTCACTCCAGGCAGAATAGCCATTCTTGCTTCCTTGCTTGATGTCGCACTTGCTTACCCATCAGACCTACGTACCTAGACGACTTGGCTTCTCCCGCGGTTTCCATTAGAACCAGGCAAGTTTAAGCAGGGCCCGTGTCTTCCGGTGCCCGCCCAAACCCCCCGTTAACTCCCCAGATGCTATGACCGTCCGTCTCTGTTGCCTCGAAATATCTCACCGCTGATGGAGCACGTCAATGGAAGGAAAGACTAAATCAAGCGGCCAAGTCGATCTGGCAGCCGCGTCTCGTTCCCAACCAGTCGGCTCGGACACTAGTAATCAAGCAGCTTCCTCCTTCGGGAGGTATGTGTTAATATAAGTTAATATTCTACTATTCTAGTAAAACTTCGCGCTATTATTCTAGCTTCCTTTATAGCTTAGTAGTACTACTACTAATCTTATCTCTTGAATACTAATAAAGCTACCTCTTAGCCGAGTTCTATATATTATTAATATTCTATATCTTTATAAAATATTTATAAAAAGCTACTATATTCCTAAAGATCTTGAAATAAATATGCTTTTTATATTGATTTTATTCTATTTATACTATACTCTATAGAGAAATTTCTTAATAATTTAGGATTTTATTTATTTTAAAAGCTATTATAGTTAGTATTTATATGACAAAAGTATATGAAGTAAGTTATAAGTTATATTCAAATTATTAGTTTACAAAACAGATCTTAGTTCATTAAAGAGATCTTAGATTTGATTTAGAATATTTAAAATTATCTCTAATAAACACAAATAGTTATAACTTAGTTAATTAATTTATTAAATTTAATAGTTATAGCTTTTATAATAAGTGAATAATACTTTAAGTATATAAAGCGTTTTTTTATTTTAATAAAGAGTAATTACTAGAGTACTACTAAATTCAGTTTTTCTAATAGTAACTTTTAGATTATTTTCATTATAATATCCTTTTAATATTAACTTCTATAATTTTCAAAACTTATATTATAAAATTACTAAGAAATATAATACCTTCTATTAAAGCTAGTAGTAGCTACTATAGTAATTCTACATTATTAATATATGATATATTTATTATAAGTCTTTTTCTTTATTTAGAGTAATTATATATATATATTAGATGTAAAAAGAATATAAAACATGTTATAAATATCTAGAACAAAGAGCTATTTTTAAGTATAAGCCCACTTTTAAAAGCGCTAGTTATACTAAGATATAGCTAATTATATAATAGGAATACCAATAGCCTTAAGCTTAACCCTAGTATTATAATCTATTAGATATAGGAGAACTAGGGTAGCTCTAAAGGTATACTTACTGCCTAAAGTATATTTATATATAGAATAATGTAGGAGTAAGAGGCTTTAATGGAAATTATATATAGAAAGAATAAGAAGTAATTAATAAAATAAAAAGAGAAATAGTTAATAGAATCTATAAAGAAATAATAAATAGAATATAGAAAGAAATAATTAATAAACTAATCAATTAGTAATACTAAGTAATTATAATTACTACTATAAGTATTATAGGAATAAGTAGTAATATATTAGGTTACTAATAATAATATCTAGCTAGGAGGCTCCGCGCGTAGGTACGCAAGAGCGGTTTATATATATAGCTAGGCAGCAACTAATAGTAATATATACGATATAGCTATAGGATAGTGATATCTACCCCTTTATAAAAGAGAAATAGTCCCTATTACTACGCGCGCGAGCGTGCAGGTAAATAATAGTATATTATAGTAATTAAATAATAATAACCTATCCCTTTAACCTATAGCTTCGCGCGCCTAGGGCGGCATAAAGGCAGTAAATCTATAGGTTAATAATCTATCCTATTCCTATAATAGCCCTCTAAAGCGTAGTTATTATCGCTTCTAGAGCCTAAGTAAAAAGCCCTAATATTACTATATATACTACCCTTCCTATAGATCCTACCCTTAGTAGTAATATCTATCCTAATGCGAATATTAATACTACTACTACTACTACTACTACTACTACTACTACTATTACTACTATTAATACTATAAGACTTAGTCTATAAGTAGACTTAATACCTTAACTAGGACCCTATAGAGTAGCTTAGTAGCACCCTCTATAGCGCTATATAGTAGTAGCGAGGATACTAGAGGTAGCTAAATAGCGCTTCGTAGTAGTAGTAAGGGCGCGGGATATAGCGAGGGCGTAGGAGGTAACCAGGGCGGGTAGCGCCTAGCAAGGGAGGCAGCCCTACTAGCAAGAGTAGTAGTATATTAGAGACTCTATAGGAATAATAGCAGGGACTTCTTGGTTACTTTAGTATAAATACTAGTATTATAAGGGGATTTAGAGCCTTCTAGAAGATTACTAGAGCTATCTACAGGGGTATTAACTCACATAGAGTAGGGCTAGGAGCCCTCTTATATATATAGGTTAGGTATGTATAGCGAAGGGTTATAAATATACTAAAAGAGAGCGTTATATAAGGGGAAGTTAGTATAGTAGAGTCTATAGCGATATTAGTATTAATAACTATAGTTATTTATAAATATATAGCGATATAACGCGTTTTTATTGGGAAAGTTAGTAGCGCTATATTTATAGCAAGGCGTTAGTTAAGACTAGCCTAGTAAAAGGGTCTTAATTAATAGCTATTATAAAGGGTCCTAAGGCGTATATAAGTATTAGGAGCGTTAGTATTAGTAGTATTAATAATATTAATAATTCCTTATAAGATCTCTTAAGGCTATAAAAAGGTCTACTTATATATATATATATATATATATATATATATATATATATATTAGTAGTATAGTTAAGCGCTAGCGATAGTATATTAGTATTAGTTAGTCTCTAAAAAAGAAAGAAGCGGCTTATTTACTTATCATAATGATTTACTATTATATAGTTAACTACGTTAGTTATATAGATCGAAGTAGTTATACTACTAGATATTATAGGAATAAGTAGTAATATATTAGGTTATTAATAATAATATCTAAATAGGAGGCTCTGCGCGTGGGCGCGTAGGAGCAGTCTATATATATAGCTAGGTAGTAACTAACAGCAGTGTATAGGATATAGCTATAGTATAGTAATAATAAGTAAGTAATTAAATAATATAAAATAAAGAAAACTATTTAAAACTTCATATAGTTAACTAGTTAGCAATATATATTAGTTAGTAATATACCTTTTCTAAGTATAAGGCCCTACTCGCAGTAGTAGGGCTTCTTATACTTCTAGCTATAAGAACCTCTTAGGAAAGACCTCTTTAGTTGAGGAGTTATTTCTTATATAGTAGCCTTTACCTCGCTAAAGGTCGAACTTTGAGGTTAAGGAGTATAATAGTATTATTAGTTTCATAATACTAGTATATAAAGAGAGCGAGGGTAGGCGTAGTATGAAGTCTAAATTATTAATAATATTAAGTTATATTAGAAGGTAGCTTGCGAGGTAAGAATAATATATGAAGCCTAACGAGGTAGGTTATATGATAGGTTATATAACTACTCGCTAGGTTCTAGTTGTTCTAGCCCGGGCTATAGATCTAAAGTTAGATCTAGCCTACTAAGCGAGTAGGAGTCCTACTTATTATATAATTCAGTAAATATTCCTATACTAGTAGTCTTTCTTTTATACTAGTAATCGCTTAATAAGCCTACCTAATTATGTAAATTAAAATAATAAGTTAGAAGCTATTATTAGCTTCTAATTAAAGCGAAAAAGTAGCTTGTTTTAGTTATAATCCTATCTATCCTATCCTTTTAGAAATACCTATTATTATATTATTATTATACTAATTCTTCTATTATTTAAATTACTTATCCTTTTATATAGAAGATTAATCTATTCTTATTAGTAAGGTGGCATAACGCTCTATTAGGTATTACCTTTATTAGTATATTAATAGGGTTATCTTTACTATTAACCTATTAGATCTTAGATAGCTCGTAGTACTTATATAACTAATAGAGGGCTATAATATTAATTATAAGCCTCTTTTCCTTTATAATTCTAAGTTTAACTAGATATTTATATAATAAGTATAAGTTAGTATATATTACTATGGGGATAGAGTTAGTAATACCTAGCTAAGTAGTAACTTATTAAAGGGTTAAGCATTAGTAAAGGCGAGGTCTATGCTAGTAATTATAATATAGATCTCTAAAGCTAACATACTACAGGTAACTTATTTATACTTAGTAGAGCTATAATAGATAATATTACTACTGATTATAAAGGTTATATTATTTATTATTTTATTAGTAAGTATAATAATATAACCTAATTGCAATATGAGGTCTTAATTATTAGTAAATAATCTATTTATAAATATAAATAGTTTTGTAATAAGTAGTAATAGTAAAATAAATACTAGACCTTAGTTAAAGTTATCATTTAGCTATTATAAACGCTTATTAAGGGTAGTAGTATCTTTATTATTTAGATCCTAGCGTTAAGTAGTAGTTAATAAGTTAAAATAAGCTTCTAGTTAGTAAATAAAGGCTATATAAGCCCCTCTAGCTTACTACTTAATATACTACTCCTTTACTAATATCTTCTTAGGTATTTTCTTTATAGGGTCGATCTTAGTATCTTAGCCCTTTTAGTATGATATAATAGTGCTAGTACTAGTAATAGAGATCGTTCTATTATTCAAGGTAATAGGGGTCTAAGGCGTGAATTTCTCCTTAGGTTTAGTTATAAATTTAGCTTTTTAGAGATCTTCTTCTTTAATAATAGAAAAAGTATTATTAGAGAGACTAATTATATTATCTATTTAGATACTATAAATAATAAAATAAGGGCTTAAGCTATTAATAATAAGTAAGTAAGGGTTAAAAGTAGAGCTAGTTATATATAACTTATTATAGTAATAAGCGCTATAGGTAGCTTACTAATAGGTACTAGCTTTAGTAATACTATAGAGGGGCTTAATAACTTTTATAATAATCCCAGGGGGGTAGAGATTATAGATCTAGTTAGATAGTTAGGTACAAACGTTATATACTTGTGAGGGGCTAGCCCGGGGTTTGTTCAACTTAGGGGTGCCTTAATTATAGTAATCTATGCTAAGGAAGGGAAGTTTTCTAGGAAGTTCCCTATATAATAGAAAAGCGGATATAAGGCGAACGTTAAGCGAGAGCAGTTATTAAGGGTAGAATTCTTAGGGTCTATAGCACTGCCTAGACGTTAGCAGTAGCATAGCCTATAATACATGCCCCCCCTTCTAGCCCTCATATAAGTTATAGGTTTAAGCATAGGCTAAGAGCAGTTAGTATAGGCTAAAAGATAGTCTAGAGCGATATTAATCCAGGCTGCTAGCTGCTCTACACCCTATAAGCAAATAACTATAATAATATGATTTTTTTTATACCCCTAGTTTACTTCCTCTTTTCTCGTCCTCCTATTAACCTATATAAGTATAAGTTAACTAATTAATCATAACGTTATTTTAGCTAATAACTTATTATTTTAGTAGCGTTTTTAGCATGCTCTTAGTCTATATTAGTATAAGTTTATTATATCTAAACCCCTATTAATTACTAACTCATATAGATCTAATTAATCTATTCCCCTTGCCTCTATAATAGTACCCCTTATAAGTTGCTATATACCCTTTCTCTATTATTTCGCTATAATTAACCCTATATAGCCCCTCCCTAACTTAGATAAGGAGATAGAGTCTCCTCCTCCTATTAAGGGCTTACCCTCTAACTACTCTACCTCTACTAGCCTCTCTAACTATAAGGAGACTACTCCTAATAACTTCGAACTTATAAATAATCCCTTCTACGCTATAGCTAGCTAGGAGCTATGCAAGTACCTTAACTAGCCCCTTCTTATATATCCTATTACCTAGGAGCCCCTTATACTATATTATCTTCTGCTTATTTAGCATTCTTCTAATATCCTACTAGGGTCCTTACCTATACTAGCTTATCTTTAGTAGTATCCCCTAGGATAAGACCTAGGGACCTCTTTATAAGGTCCCTTGCCTAAAGTATATATCTACTATAGCTAAGGCTAAGAAGCCTAGTAATATTATAGCTTATTATAATATTATTAAGTAGGGTATACTATCTTATTACCCTTTAATTATTATAAGACTAATTATATTATAAGTAATATTATCTATTATATCTACTATTCTAATAAGGCTATTAAGTCTGCCTATATTAATATAGGTATTGCTTTCCTATTATTCCTTCTCTATAGTACTAATATTCTACTAGAATAATCTTAGCGTAGTTTGCTACTAGGAGGAGTTTGCTTCTCTTAGCTAGGACTGCCTTACTTATTATAGCCTTAATAAGAGGACCTTAGTAAGTCTCTACTATCCCTATATTTCAGGGTTATTACTAATAATTATAGCTCCCTATATAGATTAAGGCTTATATAGAGCTCTTTTGCACTACGTCTATCTAGAATTATGAGGTCTATGCCTATACTATTATAAAGTATGCTATTAAAGCTGCTATTAAGTTAGATACCTCCCCTATGCCTTCTACTAGTTCCTTAGCTACTCCTATCCTTAGTATCTCTATTATTACTACTACCTTACTTTCCCTCTTAGTTAGGCTTAATAAGATATAGCTATATTACCTTGCTTAGGCTTACTTAGATATAGCTAAGGTCCTCTATAAGGTTTATTTTATTCCTGCTTTTCTCCTATTTCTAATAATCTAACCCCTTTTCTTAGCTTACTAATATTATTACTACTACTTATAAAGAGTAGGAGGAGTAAGGGGTTATCTTCCTAGATCTATAGTTTCTACTTACTTACTATCTGCTTGCTATCTACCTACTTAGGGCTTATTTTAATCTTATTCCGCCTCTCTATAGCCTTATGCTATAATAGAGTCTCTTATTTCTACCTACTCCCCTAATTATAAATCGCTTAGCTACTATCCCTCTATCCTACCCCTACTTATTAACTACTACCTAGCTTATAGTATAATATACTAGGGGTTATTATTATTCTTATCTATTAAGCTATACTTTTCTTTATACTTATCTACTACCTAGCTATCTTAAAATAATTATAGGGGCTCCTAGGTAAGCTAACTATACCCTATTTATTTAACTAACAACTTATAACGCCTGCCCCTATTAACGCGCTTCTAGCATATAGCTAGAATAGATTTAAGTTCCTATTTATCCTCTCTATTTTTAAAAATTAGAGGTAATTAGGGATTATTAACTTCTTAGCCTAAGAGGGGGTTATTTATAGCGTAGTATAGCAGGCTAATATAAAATTAGTTATATACCTTACCTAGAACGTTTAACTTAACTATAGTTAGTAAGATTACCCTAGTTACTTTATACTTTAGGTATAGCTAATCTAACTTCTTATAGGGTCTCTCTATATAGAAGTTAGCTAGTAATAACTAGATCTTATTACTTACTTTATAGCATTCTGCTAGTATCCTTTTATTATTTGCTAATTGCTCTATTATTTATTAGGCTATAGTAATAGCTACTTAGGCTAACTCTATAGTTAATTTTAGTTTACTAATAAACTTATTAGTAGCTAACTCGCGTGAGTTTAATAGCTCTAGTGCGGGTTATACTACTAATACTAGGTTAATATAGTATCTATAAGTAAAGAAGAATAGGCTTACTCCTATTATAGCTATATTATAGCTATTAATTACTAGTTAAATAGAGGGTAAGTGAACCTCCTAGTTATCCTAGGTAAAGTTAACTATTATCTGCAGGACTGCCTAGATCTCTTAATTAAAATACTCTATCTATCTATAGGTAGAATACGGTACTTAAATATTATTTAATCTTTATAAGCGCATAGAACTATTACTAGAACTAACTTATCTAGTTACTACCCCTATTACTAATAATTAACTTTAATATACTATAGAATTAGTAGTAGTAGTTTATAAAGCGTTCTATATATATTTCTACGTCTATTAAAGGTATCCCTTCTAGGGTTATTATCTTAGAGAGCCTATTAACTATTACCTAGAGGTATCTAGACCCTGTTTTTACTATATATAGGAGGTTTATAATAAAATCTATAGCGAGATTATAATATAGCTATTCTACTACTAGCAAAGGTTGAAGAAGCTTGCGTTTTGCTTATTGCTAAATTATTCCACGCCTATAGCTATTATAGTTTCTTATAAACTAGCGGATTATAGAGGACTGCCCTAGCTAGAAGTATTACTAGGCTAGGATAGCTAGGGTGTTATTCTAACTAGGGTAGCCTATTATTACTAAGTTATAGCACTTCTAAATTAACTATATTTAAAGCATATTCTAAGGGTAGTTTTTATCTATTAATCCTAGCACCTAGATCTAGTCTCTAAATATTAATTAGCTAAGAGTATTAATACTATACTTAGTAATCTATAGTTTTAGGCCTAGTTAGGGAGGGAAGCTTTGGTTACCCCTTTTCACTATAGAATAAGCCCCTTAGTACTAGTTATCTTCTGCTTGCGCTTCGTTCTATATATATTAGAGGGCTAGATCCTCGAATACTATTATAATAAGGGCTTTAATTATTACTACCCTCCTTACTTTACCTAGGGCGGAGTTAGGGATTATTTATATTACCCTCCCTTTCTCTCGTTTATCCTCCTATCCTTTTAGGGTATCCTATTTATAGCATAAGAGCATATTAGGTATAACTACTAGGCGACTAGGTTAATATTTTAAGTAGAAATTATACCTTAATAACTACTCTACTTAGTAACTTTAGCATTCTATTAAATATTGCTCTTATATAAAGTATTTAAAGCCCTTATAGTTAGTAAGGACCTTAAACCTAGGGCAGCTTCTTAGCTTAGTATCCTATATACTTAAATAAGTAATTACTACTAATAGCTCCTTATTATAAATTAGGTAGTTATATTAGGTAGGGGTTAGCCTCTATAAGTAAAAAGCAATAGGATAGCGCTGTCCTTATATATCTTCTTGAGTTAGCACGCCCCCTAAAGCAAACCCTAAGTAGTTTATTTTAATAGTAGTTAGGGCTTATAGGTTAAAATAGTATATTATTAGTATAGTTTAGAAGCAGCATTAAGCGCTTAGAATATATCTTCTTATTCCTTACCCTAGATAAATAGCGCTCCCTTCTTTATTAGGAGGGTAAGGGGCTCTATAACCCCTAAGTACTTTAATATAAATATTTAGTAGTAGTTAGTAAACCTAAAAAAACTTTATAATCCTTTTACTAAAGTAGGCGCTTCCTATTTAATAATTACTTGCACTTTCTCTATATTATAAGTAATACCTTTATTTACTTTTAGGATAAATCCTATATATTTTACTATTTTTATAGAGAACTTATACTTTACTAGGTTAAAGTTAAGACTAGCCTCTTAGAGGGCCCAGAGAACCTTATATACCTTCTGCTTATAGTCCGCTCGCAAGCTGCTGCTATAGACTAATATATTATTAATATATATTATTGCGAAGTTATTAAGGAACTCCTAGAGCATGCTATTAATATATTATTAGAATATCGCAGAGGCTCTGCTTAATCTAAATAGATAGACTAGCTACTGAAAGAGCTTATATTATATGCAAAAAGTAGTTTTTTCCTAATACCCTTCTGCTATATAAATCTTATAGAAAGCTACTACTATATCTAGTTTAGTATATTACTTCGCTAAACTAACCCTCTAGAGGGTCTCTTAGATTAGGGGTAGGGGGTAGTAGTCTCGCTTTATAATTATATTTAACGCTTAGTAGTTATAATAAAACTATAATCCTCTACTAGGCTTCCTAATAAAAAGTATAGGTATATTAGCAGGAGACTTGCTTACCTAAATAAAGCCCTTATTAAGCAGGTCCGTAAGTATCTTTTTTAATACTAATAACGCTTCTCTTAATATACTATAGAGGGGTGCCTAGGGTAAGGGCGCCTCTTAGCTAGAGGTATTACGCTTGAGGTAGATTTCGTAGTTTATATTAGAATAACTTAGGAATAGGGGGTATAACTTAGCTAGCTTAAAAAGCTCTATAAATTTATTATAAATATATTTTAATAGTTTCTCTAAATAGTCTTCTAGTTTCTTTACCTTAAGTGCTTTTTTAATATCCCTTAGGCTTACTACTTATATTCCTGCTTTTAACCTAGATAGCTAACTCCTACTAACCCTCTAGCAGATCGCTATAAATAAGGTAATATTAAATTAGCAGGCTTCCTAGATCTCTCTTACTCTCTAGGGTTCTTCCTATCCTTAAAGGGTAATAGTAACCCCTGCCTTCCTATAATATACCTACTTCTCTATTATATTATAAATAATATAATTTTATTCTATTTATAGCTTCCCTAAGAAGAGGTTAATATCTAGTCCTTTTATTATATAAGCAAAGAGTTACTATATATAGCCTCTAATCTCGAGGTATAATATAGCTATGCTTTTTGATATAGATTGAGCTAAGTTACTAGCAAAGCCTTATAATTACTATACTTAGTAGTTAATATAGTAAATAGAGGTAGCAGGCATACTAGTAGTTTATTATTATATAGATATTATATCTATAGTTTATTAAAGCGTTAGTAGGAGTGCCTTTATTAACTCTAATTGCTAATATTATAGAAAGCCTGCTTATATTATATTCTAACTAGAACTATTCCTAACTAGCTTACTCTTCCTATATTATCCCTAATATCTAATTTTATACTAGTATTATCTATTTCCTAAGTTAGAAGGGTCCTCCTCGCTTTTACCCTCTTCTAAGTCTAAATATATTATTTCCTTAATAGCTTTTGCTGCTCTAGGACTATCCTTTGATTTCTTAGCCTTCTAGTAGTCCCTTTATAAGTAACTAACTTAGTTATACTTAAAATAATAGCATATTTCTCTACTAGGACCTTTATCTATACCCTTATATAAGGTATATACTAACCTTATTATCCTAATATCCCTATTTATATCTACTCTAGCAAGTAATGCTCTTAATCTAAAAGCTATAAGCTAGTATAAAGCGTTAGGAATCTGATGCAATCCCTCTAGCTTCTATATAATATCTTATATAAGGCTAATATATTTAGTATACTTATAGGGGGTTAGGTAGTTAACTAGATAGTTAAGGAGCTTATAAGATAGTGCCCTATATAGGTAGTTAATCTAGATATTATCTAGCTATATTATGCTACTTATCTCTATAATAGCGCGTTTAAAGCGGGGTAGGAATAAAGCAAAGGCTCTATTATGCTTTATTTTAAGCTCTAAGAGTCTTCTGAGAGCCTTGCTTTTAATATTAGGGTTATTATAGGTATAGTTTAGGTATATTAAGAAGGTATCTAGCTTAAATAAGCTATTACTACCCCCTAAGCTATAGAAGGCTATAACTACTAGCTATACTTTAGGTTCTAGGTAGGAGTTAATAAGATACTAGGCCTCCTAATTGCTTAGGTAGAAGGCCCGGTCTATCTTAATCTTATTATATATCTATTATACCTACGAAGCATACTTATTATGGTTTCCTCTGAACTTAGGGGGGTTAGGAAGGGGTTTTAATTACTAAGCACTGCCTGCTTCCTAGGTGATCTCTAGCTATAGGGTTAGTATTAGTAATAGTAGGGCGTAGCTACCCGCTATATCTCGCTAGAGCTCTGCGGTTAGCTTATTATTAAGTTACTATATAGTTGCTAAGCTATTAAGTTAGTTACTAAGCTTATTAATTGCTATATAGATTGCTTTAAAGCTTCCTTGCTTATTAGTAGCACTTCTAGACTAGCTACTACTAGTATAGCAGGTTCTATTTTCTACCTGCTATCTATTATATTATATAACTAGCGAGGTAAGTATAGAGAGAGAGCTTAGATATATAAGGGGCTAGCCTAGGGTTTATTTAACTTAGGGGTGCCTTAATTATAATAATCTAAGCTAAGGAAGGGAAGTTTTCTAGGAAGTTCCCTATGCAATAGAAAAGCGGATATAGGGCGAATATTAAGCGAGAGCGGTCGTTAAGGGCAGAATTCTTAGGGTCTGCAGCACTGCCTAGACATCAGTAGTAGCGTAGCCCGTAATAATACTAGTATTATTTAGGATTATATATAAGCTTAAGTAATATCTCTAATTTAAATAGTATAGTTAGGGCTAAGTAATAGGGTAATTACTAAAAGGAGGTAAATAATATAGCGCTAGATTATAAGTAATTAGGTTAAAATACTTTACTTATTAGTATTATTAATATTATAAATAACTAGGTAGGATTTCTTAATAGGGGAAGTAGTTTTATTTTTAATCTTATTAACTATATAAGATTAAAAAAGTAGCTATATTACTTAGTTAGGTTGTAGATCTTAAATTTAAATACTTTATAATTAAGGAGGGTATTAACCTCTTTCTTATAAGACTTCTAAAAGGGGGGTCTATTAGTAATAAGCTTATTAAACCTATATAGAGCTAGGGAAAGTTCCTAATTAGCCTTCTCTTTTATTAAAATAAATAATATTAAGTAGTTAACTTCTGGTTTATATATATTAGATAGGTTAGTAATAGGGTTCTTCTAGGGTTAACCTCTATACTAGGGCGGAGGGGGGGTTAGGGTTAGCTTAGTAGCCTTAGGGGTAATAAGGGCTTATGGGTTATTATTTTTAGCTAGGTTAGGGTCTCTAGAGGTATTAGGATTACTATAGAAGGGTCTTATAGTAGTTATAGGGTTATCCCGGGGGCTATAGGGTAGCTAAATAGTAACTATTTCGCTTAAAACAGCGATTAGTTAGTAAGGGCTTTATTATTTATCCTTCTCTTAATATACCTTAACTTATAATTATAATAGGAGATCGATAATATTATTAGTACTAGGGCTATTATAAGTAGTAAGAGTATCTATAACTTTATATTTAGATTATTCCTTTTATAAATCCTCTATTATAATATCAAATACCTTAGCTCTAGTAATAATATTAGGGGAGGGGGTAGGGTTATTACTAATCTATAGGTATATACTAAAAATAAGTAGGGTAGGTATAAGGCTATTAAGGCTAGTAGTATTATTAATAGACTTAATTACTATTTAGAAGGCGAGAGGGGGCTTAATATAGGGGACTTCCTATTAAATAATATTATAAGTATAGTATAAGGGGCTATAATACCTCTCTATTTTACTAATTTAGTAGTAGGCTTTAATAGGGATAACTTTAATTATAATTACTGTTAATTTAGTATTATCTCTAAAAGTTTCTATTATAAAGTTTAATTTAATATGTATAATAATATAATTAGGCAGTTCTTAATAGATATAAATCTAATAGAGGTAGAGGGTTTCCTAGGTAGTTTTTATAGAAAGATTAGGAAGGAAGTAAGTAGTATTAAAGCTAGTAGCTATATTAAGAATATATAGAGTTACTTTACCTCCAAGGTAAAAAATCTATAGATAATCTTATAATTAAATAAGTAATTATCCTAGAGGGAGAATTTAAACCTCTAAGGGGCTCTTATACTTAATTAGTAATATTAATAGACCTTAATTGATTAATTAATTACTACTATTAAAATAGGGTAATCAGTATATTAGAGGAGGGTAGCTAACGTAGTAATATAGGGGTCATTAAATTATTAATAGAGGTATTATAGCTTAATATCTATTAAATAGCTAGTTTAAGTAAAGATTTCCTGTTTATTAAGCAGAAGCTGGGTATAACCCTATTTATATATAACTAGGGCTATAGTATTAGTCTAAAATAAGTAGTTATATAAGTTATTAAAGTAAATATTTATTTAATCTATATTACTTAAGTAGAGGAGAAAAGGGGTACTAGAGAGTATTATATAGAGATTTATACTATTAAATATAGGTTTAATTATAATAGTACTAAATAAATCCTTATAAGGGCTATCTCTAAAGTATATTCTGCCTTAGCTAGCGTTTACTCTATTAATTACTATTAATAAGCAAATCTATTATAGGGTAATAACTTACTATTAGCTAGTCATAGAGACTCTAATAGCGCCTAAGTCTAGTACAATACCTTAGAAAATATCCTTAGAATATCTACTATTAAGTATAAATAATTAGGTTAGAGTAGAAGCTCTAGGTAGGATAAGCTAGGTAAATAGGAGAGTAAGCTTAGGGTTAGCAGCTAGGTTAATACTTATAATTATATATATGAAATAGCCTAATTTAATAGTAAATTAACTAATTTATTACTATTAATTATAAGCATAGTATTAGTAATACATATAATAAACTTATAAAGTGAGGAGGGCTAAGATTAATCCTATTAGTAATCCTAAAGGTACTATTTAACCTTGCTATTAGTATTAGTATTATTCGCTAAGGGTTCCTAGTCTTATTATTACTTTTAAAGTTAATAAGGAAGGTATTAAACTCTTTTTTAGTTAATAGTTTAAGAGTACTTGGATTTAAATTTATTAAACTCTTAGGTTTATTTATTTTTACTCTACTTCTAGGATTAGTATTTAAGCTTATAGTAAATATAGTACCTTCTGGGGTTCTTATAGTAATTAGTATAGGATTAATAATATAGAGGGGGTCCTTATTAAGAATATAGCTAGTTCTATTAAAATCTATTATTATTATTATTACGATTTTAGTAGGAATTATAATAATTATTACCTTAGAATTATTAGTTAGTATATATTATATTATACTCCTCTAGACTCTCTAAAGCTATAAATTATATATTAAGGCTTTAGTTTATTTAAGATATAATATTAATAATAAAGCAGAGGGAATTATAAAGGTCTTATTAATTAATAGGATACTTATAGAGGGTAAGTTCGTACTCTTAAACTCCCTAGTAAGCGCTGTAAATCTTATAATAGAGGGGACTTTTATTAGTATTAAATTCCTTACTAAGGGCGGGTTTCATAATAGAGAGGGTTTTAAATAGGATCTTAAGGTTTTTAATAATAGGCTTTTAGGGTTTTTATATATAAGATTAGGTAATATAGTATTATCCTATAGTTCTTTATTAGTAATATAGAATTCCTCGGGTTTAAAGTATTCTTTTATTTATATAATTACCTTAGTATATAGTGATAAGGGGTATTTAGTAGTAATATATTAGAAATAGTATTCTTAGGCGTCTTCTTTTAATATAAGGGAAAACGCTTTAGGCTATTACTATAGGGATATACCAGCTTTAGTTTAATAATCCTTAAAATTAAAGAGTTTTAAATCTAATATATCTATTTTATTATTATTATATCTAAGGTTATTATTATTGTAGAACTTAGTAAAACTTTTAAGTTAGTATAATAAAGGGATCTTATCTAGTAGGAATTAGGCTTATTAGTTCTATTCTATAGGTCTTATAAAGTTAGGACCTCGGGTATTATTCCTAGTATTTTAGAATAAAAAGGGTTAGGTAGTCTCTACTAGAGGGGGATAAGGGGGTTGATATATAGGGGATATAGGAGTAGTAGAGGTTTTTTAATATTATATAGAAGCAGTAATAGTAGGAAAAATAGGGGTTTTATTATCCTATATAATCTTGATAAAGAAATTAGGCCTTTGTCTATACCTTTTAATAATTATAAGGTATTGTATTTAATTAAATTAAGGTCGTTATTACTCTATTTATAGAAGCTAGATTATTAGGTAATATTAGTAACGCTTTCCTTAATTTAACTATTATTATAAATAATAAATATATTATTATTAATAAGGACTTTGTAAAGGGCTTTAATAATATAGGTATTTATATAATTAAAGATCTTAATAATATCCTAGAAGTCTTCTTTAAAGTTAGCTTATAGTTAGTAACCTTAGATATAATACTTAAGGTACTTACTAGTATAAGAAGTAATATAGCTAGTAATATTAGCTTAGTTAGTCTCTTTAGGGTTAATGGATTTAATTTAACTATATATCTTATAGTTAATAATAGCTCTAAAATTATTAGGAATTAGAATTACTAATTAATATTAGGGTAAGGAGAAAGGGGAAGAGGTAGGGGAGGTATTAATATTATTGGCTATTAGAAAGGATTAATAGAGCTATATTTAGAGGTTATATAAAATAGTTAGGCTTACTTTTATACCTTAATTAGGGGTATTATCCCTAAGCTATAGTATTAAGTAGTTAGTCCTTATATTAAGCGATTTATAGTTATTATTACTTCATTTTCTTCTTATTAATAACTTAGTTCTTTTTTTATATAATTTCTAAATACTTACTTATTTACTTCTTTAAAAAGAGGACTTTTTAAAAAGGATTACTTACTTCCCTAAAGAGGGGACCTAAGGAGGGATTACTTAGAGCACTTCTCTAAGGAGGGGACCTTTTTAATAAAGAAATTACTTAGAGGGAAGGGTTAAAATAGAAGAAAGTTTAAAAGAGAGGAAAGTTTAAAAGATTACTTAATAAACTTTTCTAAAAAAGGGGAACTTATTAATAAAGGGATTACTTAGAAGAGGGGTTTAAAATACTTACTTAGAAAAAGGATTTAGAATATTTATTTATTTACTTTACTAGATCTTATTAACTCTAAATAAGGGATATCCTAAAGAGGGGATTATTAATTACTTATTATTTAGGATAGATATTCTTATGTAGATCTAAAGTAATAGAGGTAATAAATATAAAAAGAGATAAGAAGGGGAAAATTAAAGAAAACTTAACGTCTTAATAATATAATTAATCAATTATAATTAATTAATCTAGGTAGGTTTTAATAAAAACTTAATATATACTTTTTAACTCTAGAAAAATAGGTACTACTAGTATAAGCTAATTAAGATAGATTGACTAGACCTTTACTACTAGTAGAGTAGCTACTACTAAAGGCTTTTTAATACTTATTATAACTTAATATAATATAGGTAGGATAAAGTTAAGGTTATAAAGTTTTAAAGTTATAGGTATAAAGTTATAAGAAAGAAATAGGAGAGGGGTTATTCAGATAGAGGAGAGATACGAGGGAGGGGGAGGGGGGGGGGGGGGAGGGGAAGCAGCGGCCTAAAGTTAAAAGGTTAACTTTTA
>JAOQIF010000098.1:63363-135814 GCA_026260285.1 Colletotrichum sansevieriae
CCCCCCCCCCCCCCCCCCCCCCCCCCCCCCCCCCCCCCCCCCCCCCCCCCCCCCCCCCCCCCCCCCCCCCCCCCCCCCCCCCCCCCCCCCCCCCCCCCCAAGCAGCGGCCTAAAGTTAAAAGGTTAACTTTTAATAACTATAAATTAATCTACTTTAGTAGTTACTATAAAAGGTAAAGCTATAATCCTTTTAAACATATTTTATATAAGTAGTTGGGGCTTATTATATTTAGAAGTTATAAAATTTAAAGCTACAGATAACCTTATAATAATATAGATATTATGGTAAAAGCGTAGTTAAGGCGGGTAGTTAAGATTCAAGTGATTTACTTTAGCGGGTAATAAGGGCTTATTATTATTCTCTTATAGTAAGTAGTTAGAGCTTAGTACTATTATCTTAGGTTATTACTATTATTAATATAAATAGAGGGTTAATAGTGGTTAAAGGAGGGAGAAGTAGCGAGGTTAGTATTAATATTAAAAGGTACTAAATAATACTAGATATATTTAAATTTGCTAAAAAGACTTATAGGAGTTAAAATTAGTAAAATAGATAGCTAATACGAAGTAGAAGGAGGGGAAATTAGTAGAGATCTCTAAATAATTATAGTAATACTAGTAGAAGGTAGTATAGTTAGTATTTATAAGATGTAACATTTATAGTAACTATAAGGGCGGCGGAAGGTAATAAAAGAGAATAAAAGTAAGGGGTGCTAAAAGAGGGTAAAAAGAAGGGGAAAGTAATAACTTAGCTAGTATAACGAAAGATTACGAACTATTAATTATTAGTATTAAGGTTACGATTAATAGACTATAGTTACTATTAATAGTAGGGGATCTAAAACTTCGCTTATAATATTAGTAATAACTTTAGAGGTAATAAGTTAGAAGTAGAGGCTAAACTATTAGTAACTAAACCTAAAATCTCTATTAATATAATAATTATATATAAGAGGAGGCTTAGGATCGTTAAGTAATAAATATTATCTCTTTAGTATATTAACCCTTACTAATCTATAGTTATAGTATAATAGTAAAGTTAACTACTAATTAGTATTAGTTTTATAATACTAGTATATAAAGAGAGCTAGAGTAGGTATAATATCAAGTCTAAATTATTAATAATATTAAGTTATATTAGAAGGTAGTTTGCGAGATACGAATAATATAGGAAGCCTGATAACGTGGGCTATATAATAGGATATATAACTACTCGCTAGGTCCTAGTTATTCCAGCCCGGGCCACGAATCTAAAGTCGGATCTAGCTTACTAAGCGAGTGGGAGTCCTACCTACTGCGTAGGTAAGCGAATATTCCTATAAGTATAGCTATAAAGGCGTTAGTTAACCTTATTAAATAAGAAGACTATAAAGATAGTAATAATTAGCGGATAAAGTAGTAATAGAGGTAGTATTTAATAGTAGTATAAGTAATGCGCAAGAGGATAAGTTAATATTTTAGTAGTTTAAATAATTAAAAAATATGTTATTATTAAAGTATAAAGTTATAGATCGTAAGGCGATAGGCATATATAAGTATGGCTATAGTTAGGGGAGGTAGTTAGTAATTATATAACTAAAAGCTATATATATTATTAGGAGGCGCGGAGTTATAAGGTCTATTATACTTAAGTAGGTAAAACTATTATATAGTCGCTAGAGGCCTAGATACTCCTTATATAGCCCTAGGTATGCTTATTAAAATACTTAATTTACTTTAAATTAGGTTTAGTATTAGTTTATCCATTAGTTATTATAACAATACCGTAGGTACATCTTAATAATTTCTATCATAACCTTATAAACTTCGAATGAACCTTAATAAATAACTATAGAATATATAGTTATGTATCTATAAAATATATCTTCGATAACATACTGATAACTATAAAACATACAATAATAATTATAATAATCTTTCCTTCTAGAAATAAATACTTTAAAAATCTACATAAATTCTAATAATATTAATAAGCTTATATATACGTACATTTTTATTTATAACCCTTATACTTATAGCTATAAATTTATAAAAATAACATATGGACTACCTAGTGACCTAAGTATAATTCTGCCTAATAA
Organism: Colletotrichum sansevieriae; assembly: GCA_026260285.1. Lineage (NCBI taxonomy): Eukaryota > Fungi > Ascomycota > Sordariomycetes > Glomerellales > Glomerellaceae > Colletotrichum > Colletotrichum sansevieriae. Next base: position 65,445 of record JAOQIF010000098.1, read on the forward strand.
GCTTAATAATTAGCTATTTAGTAGCTATGTTTTAGAATATCTTTCCCCTTATATTAAATTTGGAATGACGATATAGCCCCTTCATAAAAAGACTATAATAAATTTACCTAGTTTATAGGCATAATTTGGGAAATAATATACCGGTATTTTAACTTATACCCTCTACTAATTAAGGAAAATAATACAAGAGCCCTATATATTCCTACTCGAAAGTAAACCCTCTAAATATTATAAAGTTAGATACTCACTACACCGGGGCTAATTATATCAGAGCCGAATAGGCTACTAAGGCTCTCATAGCAAAGCTACTACGCGAGATAACTCCTTAACCTAAAGGTCGACCTTCTAGCAAAGTAAAAGCTATTATTTAAGATAACTCCTTAACTTAAAAAGTTAACCTTCTAGCGAGGTAAATACTACTATACAAGAGATAACTCCTTAACTAAAGAGGTCTTTCCTAAGAGGTTCTTATAGCTAGAAGTATAAGAGGCTCTATAAGCAGGGCCTTATAACTCTCCCTCTTCCTTATCCTTATTCATAAAGTCCTAGGTATACTTATAACTTATAATAAATCTTTTATTATATTAATACTAAACCCTATATATAAAAAGGCTAAGCCTACGCAGGGCATACCCTTTAATACTAATAACATAGAAGAGCTTATTAGAGAGTTTAGTATTAATATAATTAATAAAGCCTGCTTTTTTATTAACTACTCCGTTATATATAGAGAGCGTATTAGTAGTATAGCTCTTAAGAGGGCTCTTATTAATACCGCTAGAGGGGATTCTTATAATTATATTATAGCTAAGTAAGTAGACGTAGTAGTAGAAGCTAAGCAGGTTGTTATATACCCTATAGAGTAGCCCTTCTTTGAGTAGGTCCTCTGTACTATTAAGGCAGAGGTAGCCTAGGCAGCCTAGGCCTATTAGGGGTCGGTGAGTATAGCGTGCACCAAATAGAGAGAGAATTACTAATAATAGCATAGCTACTAGCGAACGAAGTAGTGATAGAGGCGGTATTAGTAGCGCGGGTAGTACGCGAGTAGTGCGCGAGAGGATAAGTTAATAGTTTTATAATCTATTAAATAATTAAAAGCCACGTTATTATTAATATAAAGTTAAAGATCATAATGCTATAAGTATAGCTATAGTTAGGAGAGGATCACGTAACTAAAGGCTATATATTATTAGGAGGCACGGAGTTAGAAGGTCTATTACGCTTAAGTAGGTAAAATCACTATATAGTGGCTAGAGGCCTTCCCCTTATATACTAAGGGAGCGATTTATAACTTAGAAATAATATTAATAATATTAGGGATTTAATAATTAATTTATTCTAATAAAAATGCTTCCTTATGCTTAAATTTATAGCCTTTATTATAATTCAACTTAGCCTATTGATATCTATTATTTAGGCTTCTTTTTAGTCCCCTTTACTACCTAGCTACCTATTCTTATAGGTTATAAGCCTAGCTTAAACCTTTTATGAAATATCCCACTAATCTAGCCTCCTCTATACTATAATAAATACCTTAAGCCTATTCTCTACCTTAAGGTCACCTATTCAGGGTATTCTTTTAAGAGGTATAGCCTCTATATACCCTATATAGAGTTAGAAATACTAGCTAGTGTAGTTTACTAGCTTTAAGATCAATATCTTATATAAGAAGCTAGTTAGAACCCCGAAATATTTAATTATATTACTATAAATACCTCTGCTTTAACTTAAAACGATATATTAACTAAGCTATTCGACCTTACTTTAGTTAATTATATCTTTAAACTATCTCTAAGCCTTTATAAGTCTTAGTTACCTATTTTTATACTACTATTCGATCGAGGCCTAATATAGGCTATATACTAGTAGTTATCCTAAGTATAGAAGAGCCTATTTAGCCTTCTATAGAAGAGTCTCTAGAAGACTTTAAAAGAGGAATAAAAGAGAAGGAATATATCGAGTTAAACCTATAACCTCTAGGTTTAAATAATATAACAAGTTATAAAGTTATAGTTAATACTACTAAGCTATATAATATATATCTCTCTTATTTTATTATGATTAATACCTTATTATAGTTTATATACTATTAAGATTACTATAATATCTAATTTGAAAGTATAGCTTCTAAAGCTATCTAGATCTAATAACTATAAAGTCTAGTCTATACGTATTAAGGCCTTACTTATTAGTAAAGATATGACTATAGACCTATCTAAGCCTATAGATATTAATACTATTAATCTAAATAATAAGGCTCTAAGCTATATATAGCTATTCTATAACGATAGGCCTCTGAGGGTTATAAAAGATAATATAATAGCTCTTAATGCTTAGAAACATCTTAAAGACCTATATAAGCCTATAGGGTTTACTAATAAGTTCCTAACTTATAAAGAGCTATTTAATACTACTTTGAGTAATTTTAACTCTATAGAAGAATATATAAATAAAATAGAGGAACTAATAGATAACCTATTATATAATAGGCTTGAATTACCTAACTAAGTAGTTATAATATATATACTAAATAGCCTAGATACAGTCTAATAGTTTTATTACTACTATTACTTAAAGTCTTTGAGCTAATAAGGATAACTATACGCTTAATAGTCTATTTTCTAACTTATTAGATAGATTAAGACGAAAGGGTAAAGTAGTAAATTTTACTACTAAAAATAAAAATAAAATAACAATAAAAAGAACAATAAAGATAACAATAAAAGCAAAAACAAAAATAAGACTAATAAAAGACCTTGAAGAAAAAGGGTCTTTATTGTAAAAACTGCAAAAAGACTAGCTATACTAAGGATACCTATGCCTTTTTATATCCTGAAAGGCCCTGGCATAGTGGAATAAATCTAATAATAATAATAATCATACCAATGATTAAACTTGTACTTCTACTACTAAGAAAGTTAATATAACTACCTTAAGAGTAATAGAAGAAATAGAAGATTAAAACGATAGCAATACTTTTATAACCCCTTATGTCTCTATAAATTAGAATATTGATCTTATGGATCTTAACGACTCTAATAAAGATCAGGAATTCAAAAAGGTAAATATATTCCTTAATAATCCTTAAAATACTATAGCTAATAATATAATCTTATATAATTTAATTAAATAGAGTATTTTAATAAAGGATAAGGAAAAGGATTCAGGATTAAGGCATTATAACTAAACTAACACCATATTCTATATTAATACTATAGCTACTATTCATATAGTTAAAATTCACACTCTTTTATATAATAAAAAGCCTATAAATACCTCTATATAGTAGGGCAAAGCAAATTAGCCTACTTCCTCTATTAGGAAAGACTTAGATACTTTCCCTATTAATAATAAAATAATATTGAAAGATATTTACTACATACCTAAATTAGGGATTAATTTACTTAGTTAAAGTCGACTTAATAATATAGGTATTACCTCTATTATTTAGTAGAAGCCTATGTTATATGACATATTTAAGGATCGTATTATAGCTACTAGCTATAAACTTAATAACCTCTATCTCTTTAGGTTCGGAGTTATACTATAGCCCCTTTATAAGAAGATTATAATAAAGTCACCTAGTTTATAGGTATAATTTAGGAAATACTATATAAGTATTTTAACTTATACCCTCTACTAGGTAAGGAAAATAATATAAGAACCCTATATGTTCCTACGTAGAAGTAAAGCACTCTAAATATTACTATACAAAGTTAGATACGCGTTATACTAGGGCTAATTATATTAGAGCTAAATAGGCTACTAAGGCTCTCGTGGTAATGCCCTCTCTAAACCTTCTAGTAAGGTGCTACGCTTCTAGCAAGGTGCTACGCTAACCTAGATTACTCTAGGCCTAAGATACATAAGGAAATTTAACTTATAAAGCTACTACACGAGATAGCTCCTTAACCTACCTTCTAGTAAGGTAAATACTACTATACGAAAGATAACTCCTTAACTAAAGAGGTCTTTCCTAAGAGTTTCTTATAGCTAGAAGTATAAGAAGCTCTATTACTACGAGTAAAGCCTTATACCTCTCCCTCTTCTTTATCCCTATAACTGATAATAAATCCTTGAAGATATTAGTACTAAACCCTATATATAAAAGCGCTAAGCTTATATAAGATATACACTTTAAGATTAATAATATATAAGAGATTACTAGAGAGTTTAATACTAATATAATTAATAAAACCCGCTCTTTTCTTAATTACTCTATTATATATAGAGAGTATATTATTAATACAGCCCTTAAGAGGGCTCTTATTAATACCCCTAGAGGGAAAACTTATAATTATATTATAACTGAGTAAGTAGACTTAGTAGTAGAAGCTAGGCGGATGATTATATACCCTATAGAGTAGCCCTTCTTTAAGTAGGTTCTCTATACTATTAAGGTAGAGGTAGCCTAGGGCTATTAGGGGTTAGTAAGTATAGCTTATACTAACTAATAGAGAGAGCGTTACTAATAATACTAGATAAAGCCGTAATAGAGGTAGGTTTAGTAGCGTAGGTAGTATATAAGAGAATAAGTTAATAGTTTTATAATCTATTAAATAATTAAAAACTATGTTATTATTAATATAAAGTTAAAGATTATAAGGCTATCTAGTAGGGTATATATAAGTATAGCTATAGTTAGGAGAGGTAGTTAGTAAGATCACGTGACTAAAGGCTATATATTATTAGGAGGCGCGGAGTTAGAAGGTCTATTGCGCTTAAGTAGGTAAGATCACTATGCAGTAGCTAGAGGCCCTATGAAAATAATAATACTAATAATCATAATAACGCTGAAGCTATTAATATAATAACTAATAACAATAATAATATAAGATAAAAAGCTTCTTATACATTGGTAGTAATAACTTTTAATAAGCTAGCTATCTATAAGTAAGTAGTTTACTCTCTATATATAGACAATTAGATTTAAACTATGCTTATAGAGATAAAATAACTTAAAGATAATAATACTTAGAATATAATATCTAAACCTAGGGAAGTTTATTCCCTAGGGGCTACTAGGTACATAAAATAAAACATAATAATAACGTAGTTAATAAGCGAGCTAGCTAGATAAGCAGGCTAGCTACCTAGCTATAATTATATTATATTAATAACTCATAAGTAGCACTAAGAAAGGTATCTTAATTAAAACTACTTAGAAACCTCTTTATTAGATATTTCTTTAATAAATCAATATATTTATATATTATAACTAGTATTCCTATAGATATTATATCGCTATTAGCCCATCTTAGTCCTTAGTTAGTAATTACTATTCTAATATATTTCCTCCTTAATTTAAGTTCTTACTTCACTCTATAACTAAATATTCACTATTTTAGTTATAATAAGACTCCTTCCTTATTTAAGCTAGGCTTTTTTAGCTCTTTGGTATTAGCTAAGTAAGTTAATCTCCTCTTAAAAGATTTTATCCTTAGACCTTAGTAAGGTAATCTAGTATATAAACCCCTATACTCCTTTTAATAAATTTAAACTAAGAAGCTACTTTTATTAGGTTATTTAATATCTAGGAAGTCTTGGCTAGAGGTATTATTCATAGGGATCCTAGAGGTATTAGAGTATATAACTTTATATTAAGCTTAGGTAGTATAATCTCGATATTTAAAGGTATAAGCTTAGCCCCTCTGAATCCTCTTTAGATATTTCTTTCTATAATTACTTATATAGATACTTTATAAAATATAGAAAGAATTCCTCTTTTATAATATAAGTATTACCCTATTATATCTTTTCCATGATTCCTTAGCTATAAGCCTTTTTTAGTAGCTTAAAATACCTAATATTGAAAAGCTAAAGTAAATGAGATAAATAAGCTGGTATATAGAGTATAATAATATTATTTTCTTTATATTATATCTTAGAGTATGTAGTATAATAACATTTATATCTATTAATAATAGGGAGGTAATAAAAACTACTTATATATAGTTTTATATACTAGTTAAGATACTAGAGCTAATTTAAGCCCCTTATATTTATTATGTATCTATTTTTAGATATTATAATAACCTAGTTATATAGGAGATAAGATTTAGTATACTAAGTAGAGAGGTAATATGAGCCCATAATAATAATATATAGCGGGATATTATAGCCTCACGAGCTAAAAGCCTAAATAACTATAACCTATTTATAATTACTAAGCTATATTATTTTTATATTTAAATGCCTTTCTATACTTATAATAACTATTCTAGTTATAATCTAGCTTATTATAAAGCTAGTCTTATTAAAGTTATAATTAAAGTTATAAATATTAGACTTTATAATACTATATTTTATAATTGTATTTACTATAAGGCGAAACTACGTATTTATTATATCTAGGTCCCTATATTAAGCCCTCTTATAACTATACTTACAAAAAAGAGCATATCTAGAGCTATAGTTATTGCTTAACGAGGTTTGAAGCCTAGTGCTTTTTAACTAGTAATATATTATAGTTAGTGCGTAGTTAATTAGCTTTATCTTTTATATTACTAATATAAACAGGAAACAATTAGTAATCTAGATTAAGAATATACTTAACTAGCTTCTCTTCTTTAAAAATAAATAAATTTTATAAATTAGGTATTGTATTGCGTTATGGAAAGATTCCCTTAATTTATATACCAAGGGTTAAGCGAGGGATAGAGTAGATCTTTATAATAGCTTAGATATTTAGATTAGGGGTCTTCTAGATAGCCTAAAGGGCTAGATTTAATTAAGTATTATTCTTTTATAATATTCTTATAGCGTTAAAGTATTATATAAGTTAAGAGCTAGAATATATGTTAAACGTGGTCGGGTAGCTAGCTCGCTTATCTAGCTAGCTCGCTTATTAACCACGTTAATTATAATTATTATAATAATAATAATAATATAATAAAGTACAAAGCCCGTTGGGTAGTATAAAGTTTGAAGTAATATATTAATATAGATTACCTTGAGACTTTTAGCACTACTTATAGGCATAAAAGCTATAGATTTGTATTAATGTTTGCTATAAAACCTAACTATATATTAAAGCAGTTTGATGTTACTACTGCTTTTACGTATATAGATATTCATAAGGATATATGTATTAAGATACCTACTAGCATCTTATATAAGATTAATACTAATAAATTAATATATAACTATAATAATAATCCACCGGATAATAGCTTAATATGCAAGCTAAATAAAGCCTTATATACTTAAATCAAAGCCCACGCCTCTGGTATAAACACCTATAGTTAATACTACTTTAGTATTACTTTAAAGTATCTCCTTATAATAAGGGAGTATTTATATTAAATAGAAATAACTATCAAGCTATTCTAGCTTATTATATTAATAATATGCTTTTAGCTATTATTAACAATAATACTTATAACTATATATATAGTAACTTTTAAACGCATCTAAGACTTTAATACTTAGGGGAGCCTAGTACCTTTCTAGGAAACGAAATAATAATAAACCGTATAAATAAATAATTATATCTTAGGTTATATAATCATCTTACGTAATCACCTAGGTAGCTTAGTTAATAACTGCTCATATAATAGGGGTATTAAAGGAAGTATTATTTCGGCTTACTAACTAGTAACTAGCTAGCTAGGAGGAAAGGAGGGTTATTTATACTTATCTTAAGCCTTCTAGGGGCTTTAATTACGTAGTATCTTACGCAATAGCTTACGGAATATATTATATATATATTTAGTCTATTTAGGCTTAGTTATATATTAAAGGTATAGCTTAAACCCTTTTAGTTCTGGCTAGAAAGCATATTCAAGATAAGGTTTTCTAGGACTTTCTAGACCTTTCTATCCACATTATAGCCAGTATTATTAGTACTGTAATATACTATGCTATATTATATAGTATATTATTAAGTATTATTATTTATTATATATTTTATAGGTCTTCTTTATATAGGGCTTTATGAGATATTTATATAATATCTTATATTATATATAAAATAATTCAACTAACGTGGTTTATTAGTCAGCTGCGCATATCAGTTAGCCGCGCACTTTTTCCCAGACCCTCTTAGTTATTAACTACTTCTATATTTAACGCGTAATTACTCTTTAGTTATAATACTAATTTACTTAGAAGAAAATAAAGTCCTTCTTATTTTCAAAGCGATTTAATTAATATATACTATAAGCTAAAAGCTAAGTATATAGCATATAGCAAAGAACTATAATATCCCTAAAAGCTCTTTATATAATAGAATAAATAACTAACCTCAATATAAACCTATCTAACCTTAATAATATAAACTTAATCTAATTAAGAAGAAAATACTCCTCTAATATAGTATTAAATAGGATACTAGAGAATTTCCTTTACGCCTCGCTAGTATAGAAAATATAGCTAATAAGCGTATTAGTAAGTAATAAGCCAAGCGGTTTATAAACTTATACTCTAATCTAAAACCTAAGTTTAATAATTTATATAATTATTAAAAAGCTCTTTGAGGGGATCTAGACGTTATTTTAAAGTAAGTTTTATTATTATATAATATAATAATTAAATACGGAATCTAAGAGAAAGAACTTTATAATTTTAATAATATTAGCTTTATAATAAGTATAATTATTATATTAATAGTAGTCATACGTACCAATTAATATAGTAAATCAAAGTTTATCTAGCCTAGTAACTATAAATAGGCTATAGTTATTAAATATATTAATTTAGGCAAGTAGTATATCCCTCTATTTATAATTATTAAGAGCATATATTACCTTACTAGTTAGACTATAAAATTAGGTTTTCTAAGTAACTAGGTTGTTAAGCCTACTATTAATAGATAGATAGATAATTAGATAGGTCTTAACTAGATAAAATACTTTAATAAATATACTAAGAACTAAACTAAGAGTATCTACTAGATACGTATTATTAATAGCTATAAGAGCTATATATTAGCTAAATCTAATAATTACTAGAGGTAGAATAATATTATAATAATTAATATACTTATATATTTATTATATCTACTCCAGCTATTAGATATTACCCTTTATTTACTTCTAAAATATATACATAATAATAAAAGTAACTTCTTTATCTAAGCCTTAATAAGCTATATTACTAAGTTTAAGCTCTTTATTGCCTTCTATAAGCTTATAATAAGGTTTTTAAAAAGGAAAATATTAATTCTATATTCCTAAGCGCTAGGAATTTACTATAGAATCTAGATTATATCATCTAAAAGCTTAATATATATTTATAAATATTTATACCTCCTATAGCTAACCTTTTAATACTACCACCTTAGTAGTTATAAATACCATCTAACTTATAATAAACTATCTTATAATTTAAGTCCATTAAAAGTTAGATCTCTACTTATTAAGGAAGCTTATTAATACTGATTAAAATTATAATTAATTAATTATCAAAAACTATATAAGTGATAGTATATTTACTTACTCTTTTAACTAATTAGCCTTATATACTTAAAAATATAAATATAGTACTTATAAAACACTAGAGAGCTAAAAGGATATAAATCTAGCTTAGCGGAGTACTTAGTATAGAGACCTCTAAGGGTTTATTAAAAGAGAAATAAAAGTTTAAATATCTATTACCTTAAGAAAATAAAGAGGGGGGTCTATTAAAGAGAGCCTAGCTAGCTTGGAGATATTATAATATATATAGTAAGAATAATTATGATATATAAACCTATTCTAAGGATATTAAATTATTAGGAGATTCTAATAGTAATAACTAATAATAAACCTAATATATTATAATTAAGAAATACTAGATATTATTACAGATATAAGAAAAGGTGTGTAGCTGATTAATATATGCGGCTAACTAATAAACCACGTTAATTATAATAATATTTCCTTCTAGAAATAAATACTTTAAAAATCTATATGAATTCCAATGATATTAATAACCTTATATACATATATATCTTTAATCCGTATACTTATAGCTAGAAATATATAAAAATTAGTGCACGGACCACTTAGTAATTGAAGTATAATTCTACTTAATAAGCTTAATAATTAGCTATTTAGTAGCTATATTTTAGAATATCCTTCCCCTTACTTACTAAGGGATCGATTTATAACTTAGAAATAATATCCATAGTATTAACGATTTAATAATCAATTTACTCTAATAAAAATGCTTCCTTATGCTTAAACTTAACAGTATTTATTATCATTTAACCCAGCCCATCAATATCTTTTATCTAGGCTGCTTTTCAGTCCCCTTTGCTACCTAGCTACCTATTTTTATAGTAGTAAGTTTAATTACTTAGTTATTAGAAAAGCCTAATTCTATTAATTAGTTAGTTAGGTAATAGGACTCTTAGATAATTATAAAAGGTAGGATATATTAACCCCTTAAATTAATATATTTAATAAATATAGCATATTTATAATTACTAAGTTAAATATATTTCGCTTTATTGTATCTATTAATATATATATTCACTATTAATATAGTAATAGTACTTATTATAACGCTAATTCTCTCAAAGGTATATAGGTTCTTATTATAAATACTATATTTAATTATTATATCACTAAATAGTATCAAGTACCTTAAAATAACCTCTAAAGTCTCCTAGAGGGCTCTTAAATAGTTATATACAAATTAGCTTTAGTTTTAAGAGTTACTTATAAGTTAATAAACCTCTTAGTTTAATACTTCCTAATAGGCCTCCTATTCTAGATCTAAAGTAAGAAATTAGCTATCTCTTTTATTTTAGCGAGTTATAAAGAACATGCTCTACAGTCTTATTTAATAATACATTAAAGTAATATATTCTATTAAATTAGATTAGGTTTATATTACTAGAGATAAGTATAGTTATAATATAATTAATTGTTTATCTTATAATATAGGGAGACCTTAGGGATACTATATATCTTCATAGTTTACTATATACCAAGGTTTCAGCCTCTAGTATATATTATTTAGATTGTCTTGATAATAAGAGTAATCCTATCTTTTTAAATGTAAATCAATATTATTATTATAATTAAGTTATTCAATCTTAAAGATTTAAGTAGCTAGGGATAAAGCGCCTAATAGAAAGAGTGGGTTACTAACTAATATATATTACTAAATAGTAAACTATATAATAAATAATATATGTATATAAGATTATTTTAGAAAGAAATTCTTATAGCTCTTTAGTAATTGATTCTATAATTATCTCTAGAATAATCTTGGCTTTACTTTATATTATAACTCTTTAGAAGGATTATAACTTATTATTATAACTTTTTAGAACCCTTACCTTAGTTAATAACCTACATAGCGCCTATTAGTAGAGCTTTACTATTAAATAACTAATTATATTACTTTAATTAACGTAGTTAATAAGCGAGCTACCTAGATAAGCAAGTTACCTACCTAATTATAACTATACTATCTTCTACCTTATAACCTCTGCAACGCTATAGTAAAATAATAATATTATAGACTAAAGAAGCTTAATCAAACCTAGTTATTTACGCTATTATTTAACCCTAAATCTTAATATTCGAGTAGTACCTAGAATCTACTTAATCCCTCCTAGGACGTTAGGTACCCAATTAAAAGGTATACTTATATAATAGGATATTATAATAAACTCGTAAAAGCTTATACTATTAGAAGAAGAGAAGCTAGTTAAGTATATTCTTAACCTAGATTCCTATTTATTTCCTCTCTATATTAACAGTATAGAAGATATATCTAATTAACTACTTACTGACTATAACGCCCCCCTAGTTAGGAAGCGCTAGGCTTCGAACTTCATTAAGTAATACCTATAGCTATAGATAACTTTTTTTATACATATAACTATAAGAGGGCCTAATATAAAGATCTAGATATAATAAATATATAGTTTCGCTTTATAGCAAGTATAGTTATAAAATATAGTATTATAGACTTAGATATCTATAACTTTAATAGAACTAGGTTTATAATAAGCTAGATTACGTCTAGAATAGTTATAATAAGCGCTAAAAGGCATTTAAATATAAAACTCATATAGACTAGTGATTATAAATAAGTTTTAATTACTTAGGCTATTAATTTATTAGGCTATAGCGTTCCGCCCTATATTATAATTATAAGCTAATATTACCTCTCTACTTAATATACTAAACCTAGTCTCTTATATAACTAAGTCATTATAATATCTAAAAACGGATAAATAATACATAAAAGAGGCCTAGATTAGCTATAATACTGTAACCAATATATTAAACTATATATAAGTAGTAGTTATTATCTCCTTATTATTAATAAATATAAAAGTTATTATACCATTAATTTTAAGATATATTATAAGGAATATAATATTATTATACTCTATATACTAGCTTATTTATCTTATTTACTTTAGCGCTTGGATATTAGGTATTTTAAGCTACTACAAAAGGCTTATAGCTAAGAAATTAAGGAAAAGATATAATAAAGTAATACTTATATTACAAAGGAGAACTTCTTCTCTATATTTTATAGAGTATTTATATAAGTATGTATAAAAAAGAATATCTAGGGAGGATTTAGAGGGGCTAAGCTTATACCTTTAAGTAGAGAGAGTATACTATCTAAGCTTAATATAAAGTTATATACTCTAATACCTCTAAGGTCCCTACTAATAGTACCCCTAGCTTAGACTTCCTAAATACTAAATGACCTAACTAAGATATCTTCTTAATTTAAATTTATTAAAAAGAGGATCTCTTATTATTAGAATAGCTCTATAACTTTAATTATTAAAGCTATAGAGTATTTATTAAAAGAGGTATAGGAATTTATATATTAGATTGCTTTACTAAGGTCTAAGAATAAAATCCTTTAGAAAGAGAATAACTTATTTAGCTAATACTAGAGGGTTAAAAAAGCCTAGCTTAAATAAAGAGGGAGTTTTATTATAGCTAAAATAGAGGATGTTTAGTTATAGAGAGAGGTAATAACTTAGATTAAGGAAGAAATATATTAGAATAGTAATTACTACCTAAGGCCTAAAATAAGCTAATAGTAATATAATATCTATGGGAATACTAGTTATAATATATAAATATATTAATTTATTAAAGAAATATTTAATAAAGAGGTTTCGAAGTAGTTTAAATTTAATTAATTTCCTAGGTATTGTATATTAGTTAGAAATATCCTATAGTTATATTTAAGTAGGTAGCTCGCTTATTAACCACGTTACTTATATTTAATAAATTAACCTTCTATACCTATTAATAGTATTAATAGTATATTCTCTTATATTTTAGCTAGAACTCTTATACCTAGCTCCTCTATTAGCTTAGGATAATACTCTATAAGAAATATAACTAAAAAGCCTAAAGATACGAAAATTAAGGATAATAAGTCTAACAACTTATATGTATGAATTAAAAAAGCTAACCAAAGTATTAAGAAAATATAAACTTTATTTAAGATTAACATTAGCTTACTTAAAAAGCTTTCATACGCTATTAGAACCTTATAGTAGTAAATTAATAAATTATAATATTAAGCCTAAATACCTTAGAATATTATTAATATCTATCTAAGTATTCTGGATAGGTATAAGAAACTTAAGCTTAAATTATTCAGTCTTTTTCCTAGTACTTTAGAATGACTTAGGAAATTTCTAATCTAAATTAGAAATATTAAGATTCCTCTTATGATAACGCTTATAATAATACTCAGAAAGTTTATTATTCTTTGACTTTCTTAAGGGATAAGCCCTTAAATAATTCGAGCCTTTCTTAAGGAATATCTCCTAAAAGATAATAGATAAATATTCTGTAGACGTATAGGATATTATTAACAACGTTCGAGGTTCAAAGTACATTTTAAAGCCTTTACTTTAAGACCTTAGAAAGGGAAATACGTAGAATAAGATCTATTCTACTTTAAATAGATTACATTAGTTGTAGGCTGTACCATAGAATTGTAATATATCTAACTATAACTTGAATTTATCAATAAAATAGAGTTTTTGTACTTTTTATATTAATTTAGAAAATAGAATTAACCCTAAAACTAGAAACGTAAATTAACTTAATACCTTTGTCTAATATATATAATTCATAATTAAAATTAGTCATTACTTATTTAAATAATATAAAGAAAAACAATAATAATAATAATAATTCCCTACCTATATAACTTGCAATAGTAATTAAAAGAATAATACTAATGAATTAATAACTATTATAGTAAGTAACTTAATTCATAATATAACCTTAGAGTATTCAAATACTTTAATCCTTATAGATATTATAGCGGACCCATTGAGTCTATAGTTACGCTATAGCCCCTATATAAAAAGACTATAATAAATTTACCTAGTTCCTAGGTATAATTTAGGAAATACTATATAGGTATTTTATATAGGAACCCTATATATTCCTATTACTTATAAGTAAACTCTTATATAAAGTCGGACATACGCTACACTAGGGCTAATTATATTAGAGCTAATAGGTTAAGAAGCTATCCCGAATAGTGGCTTTGACCTTGCTAGAAGGTCGACCTTTTGGGTTAAGGATAATATGACCGCAAACGGCGCTATATCGCAATAGGCGGGCTGCGCAGTGCGTAATATTAGGCTATATACGGGTTAGAGGCGTAATATATAGTATAAGGGCTTCATAGTATATAGAAGCATATAATAGGAACGCGGGTCGCACTATAATTAGATGTAAAGATAGCTTCGCTTATATAACTATAATTAATACGCTTATTTAACCCTAGTTTCTAACCCCTACCTATATATAAGATCATTATTATTATATAATAATATAACTCATATAACTTTATAAATCTAAATTCCCTATTATAATAGTTATTAGAATAGTAAAACCGCTAGTATATAATTATCTAATATAATACGCGCGCTATATAAACTTTAATATATTTCTAAGAAGCCTATAGAGTTACCTATAGTTATAATAACTACGCTATAGGATATAGAGGTAATAAGTTCTTAACATAAAACTATTATAGACCTTTAGTATAAAATTATAGAGCTATAGTTAGGTTAGTAGAAGAAGCTTAGGAGTATAAGACTCTTTAGGTATAGTTATAAGAGGTATATAGGATAACCCTAGCGCTACTTATAGTTAGTAATAATAATAGAGATACTTTATTTCTAATAGTACTACTACTAATAAGTACCCTAATAAGCCTAGCGTATTCGCGCTTTAGAGTATAGAAAGTATTAAGTTAGTTAGATATTATAATAATAAATACCTTACTAGTTACTAGGGTGCCTATTAATATGCCTAAGCTAGGTATAAACTACTTTAAGGACTTTTAAATAAAGTTCCTAAAGGATTATTACTTAAAGTGATCTATAAATTGAATTATTTAGTTAGGCCTCTAGCTACTATATAGTGACTTTACCTACTTAAGTGTAATAAACCTTCTAACCCTACGCCTCCCAATAATATATAGCCTTTAGTTATATGATCCTCTCCTAAGTATAGCTATACTTATATATAACGTACGAGATAGCCTCACGATCCTTAACTTTATATCGATAATAACGTGGTTTTTAATTATTTAATAGACTATAAAACTATTAACTTATCCTCTCGTATACTACCCACGCTACTATTAAGTACCGCCTCTATTACTACTTTATACGCTAGCTATATTATTATTAGTAATACTCTCTCTATATTAAAGTAGTTAGTATAAGCTATACTTATTAATATTCCCTAAGGGGCCTAGGCTACCTCTACCCTAGTAGTATAGAGGACCTACTTAAAGAAGGGCTACTCTATAGGGTATATAATAACCTACTTAGATTTTACTACTACGTCTACTTACTTAGCTATAATATCGTTATGCGTTATAAGGTCCCTTATAGGGGTATTAATAAGAGCTCTCTTAAGGGCTATATTCATAATATTCTCTCTATATATAATATAGTAATTAATAAAGGAGCGGGTTTATTAATTATATCAATACTAAACTCTTAAGTAATCTCTTTTATATTTTTTATATTAAAGGGTATACTTTATATAAGCTTAGTGCTTTTATATAGAGGGTCTAGTATTAATATCTTTAAGGATTTATTATAAGTTATAGGGATAAGGAAGAGGGAGAGGTATAAAGCCCTACGTATAGTAATAAAGCTTCTTATACTTCTAGCTATAAGAACCTCTTAGGAAAGATCTCTTTAGTTAAGGTGTTATCTCTTATATAGTAGTATTTACCTTATTAAAAGGTTAACCTTTTAGGTTAAGGAGCTATTTTATATAGTAGCTTTTACCTTACTAGAAGGTCGACCTTTTAGGTTAAGGAGTTATCTCGCGTAGTAGCCTTTATAGTACCTTGCTAGAAGATTCAGTAAGGGCGTTGCTATAAGAGCCTTAGTAGCCCGTTTAGCTCTAATATAATCAGTCCTAATTTAGCGTATATCTAACTTTGTATAAGGGTTTACTTCTAAGTAGGAATACATAGGGTTCTTACATTATTTTCCTTAACTAGTAGAGGGTATAAATTAAAATACTTATATAATATTTCCTATATTATACCTACGAACTAGGTGAATTTATTATAGTCTTTTTATAAAGGGGCTATAGCGTAACTCAGCCGCTAAATTATATAGTTAATATAAGTATAAATAGCGCTTATAGTATATAGAGTTACTCTTAGGGATAACGTAACCTATATAGAGGATCTCTATATAGCAGCTAAGATATATAATAACCTTATAAAAGGATTACTATTACTTATAATATGTATTTAAAATAGCTCTAAGATATAGG
Organism: Colletotrichum sansevieriae; assembly: GCA_026260285.1. NCBI lineage: Eukaryota > Fungi > Ascomycota > Sordariomycetes > Glomerellales > Glomerellaceae > Colletotrichum > Colletotrichum sansevieriae. The sequence continues at coordinate 82,196 of JAOQIF010000098.1, forward strand.
AGAATCTTTTATAAATATATACTAGCGCTAGTGTTATACTACGAGGTAAATTATAGAATTAAATATATATACTAAAGCTTACTAAGAGCGACCTAATAGTATATATATCGAAGTTTAATAAATTATAATATAGATATTAATAAGTAGGTAATACTATCTCTACTAAAGACGCTATTTAAGTATTTATTTAAGGAGTAGAAAACTAGTATTATAACTAGGTTATATATTAACAATTAAAATACTATAAAGGTGCTTTTAGATTAATTAAGGCGCTTATAGTAAATCTATAGAACGAGGCTTATATAACTAGTTAAACGAAGGCTATACTTATAACCTAGGTAGTAAATAAGCTATCTAAGGGGGATAAGAAGGTAAAGCCTAAGAAAGACTAGCGGAGCTATAGTTATCTTAGTTATAAGCGCGCTAATACTATATAGTATAATTATCTTAATTATAGCCCTAAGAGTAAGGGATTATTAATATTACTAGATAATAATAAAAAGATAAATATACCTAAGAAGGAGTCTATAAAAGAGAACTAGAAGGTACTAGAGTAAGCTTACTTTACTTTTATAGACTTTAATAACTGTTAAGTAGCTTAGAATAACCTTATAATATACCTAGTACGAGTAGAGGAGTCTATAGAGACTAGATATAGGGAGACTATTCTAAAGATAGCTAAGTATAGTAATAGCGCTTCGCTATAGGATATAGGCGTAAATATATATATATATATATATATATATATAATTAATAATATATTGTAGTATAATAATACTAAGTATATACTATTAATAACTCTATATATAATCTATATAAGAAGAGGTAATTTTTACCTTAGGTATATAGGTATAGTTACCCTATACTTTAGTAATAGGGAATTAATATAGCTATAAGACGCGTTATACGTGCAAACCTTTCTAGTCAATATATTTAATAGTAAGAGACTATGCCTTAGTAGAGGTTACCTTAATAGGAACTAATTAGTAGGTATTAATAGGTAAGTATCTATAACGCTTAATGTTTAATAATAAGGTTTTAACCTCAATATTACCTATAAGTAAGATTTAAGTATATAGGTTATATATACTATATAGTAGAGAACTAAATCTAAGCTCTAGTATTATAAGCTGTAGTACCTAGGCTTAGGAAAAATAAAGAAAACTGTTAAGATAATAAAGGGATATATAATAACCCCTAAGTTAGTAGTCCTATAGCTATATAAGATATATAATCTCTTAAAGAATCTATAATACTCTCTATATATACCTAGGCGCTATATAAAGAGGGTAGGAGATATTTTCTACATAAATATTAGAGAGGTAAAACTAGTAAAATACTTTAAATACTTTTTATTAGTTATAAATAATAAGATATACTTCTAAGTAATATACTTTTATAAATATAAAGAATACGCTAGTATGCTAATTATAAATATATTTCTAAGGATAGAAGAACGCCTTTAGTATAATAATAAAGGTTATCTATATAGATAATATAGGGGAGTTTATAATAACTTACCTTGAAGCTATTTTATAGGATAATGGGATAAAGGTAGAGTTTTCGCTACTATATATATATCAATAGAATAGTATGATAAAATATATAATCTAAGTTATACTAGATAAGGCGCGCGCTTTAAGTGTTAATCTTAAGGTCCTAGTAAAGCTATAGCTATTTCTACTTATAGTAATAATCTATATTATTAACTGCTTCCTTATTATAATAATACTAAGTAAGATACCTATTTAAGCGCTCTATAATAAAATATTATTTCTAGGAGGAGACTATATACCAAATATAAGTTAGCTAAAAGTTATTAGAAGTATATATTTTACTTATATTAATCTAGAGGTATAAGTAAAGAGTAAGAAGATTATTATATAAGCTAAGAAGGGTATTCTTATTAGTTATTATAGAGACTAAGTATATATAATATAGGTATTAGAGCGAGATAAGATTATTATCTACTCTAATATTATCTTTTATAAACTTATAATAGAGCTAGTAGAGCGCTAGTAGATAATAATACCTAGATAAGGCCTATAGTTATAACGCTATATATATAATATTATAGAGTAGATATAGAGAGTATATCTATAGATTAGAGAGACTAACTCTCTAGAAGAGAAACGTATAGGATATACTTATACTATAGCTTTTATATAAGACCCCCTTAGAGGTTAATTAGAAATATCTCTATAACTTTACTTAGACCTATTAACTATTATAGAAGTATAGAATAAATCTATAAGTAACTAGTAGCTATAAGTAGAGGTAGTATTTAATAAGATATATGCCTTAATTAAGAAGGGAGTTATATAGTTTATTAATAAGGAGGAGGGTTTAAAAGGCCTCTGCTAGTTAGCTAAATAGGTATAGAAGTATAGGAAAGCTTATAGTATACTAATAAAGCATAAGGCGCGGATTATAGCAAGAGGCTTCTTATAAGTCTCTAGGTATAACTTTACTTAGATATATACCTTAACGTATTAAATAGTATTATAGTAGATCCTACTAGTATATATATATAGGAAGAGATATCCTATATAGTAATAGGACTTTATTAGTATATACTTTAATAGAGAGTCAGAGGAAGCGGTATATATAGTACCTCTCCCTTTAATTAGGGAATTCTTTATAGACCTATAAACTTAGCTAGTAACTTTATATAGGTATAAAGCAGATTAGAAATAGGTTATTAGACTCTATAGAGCTCTATATAAGTTATAGTAAGGCGGGAGATAGTAGTAGAAGAAGATATAAGAGATCCTCTAGCGAGTAGGATTTATATTACTACGCTTAGATAATATAACTTACTATAATAAGACTCTTAATATTTCTATAGCTGTATATATTAATAATATTCTAATATAAAGACTAGAAGTAGCTCTTAGCGCTATTTATAAGCATATAAGCAATAAGATCGAGGTTAATAACCTTAGAGTACCTAATAATTTCCTTAGTATATAACTTACTTTTAATAAGGATTACTAGAAGACTATTATTAACTAAGAGATATTTAACTAATATAATTGTAAAGAGTATGGCTAAAGGCCTAAACCAGGAAGGGCTAGAATATTGAAACGTAGGTATCCGTTATTATATTAGAACTACTGCTTAACCTTCTAAGTTTTTCGCTTATAGAGTTTTTCTCTAAGGTGTATTTATTCGCTCCTAACTCGCCGACGTTTTGCTAATAGCGTAGCTCTATATCCTGCACCTGCTATTGTTCCTTATAATTACCCCCCCTTCTAAAGCCTTAGTCCCTAAGGCATACTAGTAGGGTAATACGGATTTATATTGCTAACTATAGGGCGATAGTTTAGCGCTATTATTATATTATTTACTATCGCTCCTTCCTGCGCTGGATTTAGGCTGCTATAGCGAATAATATATTTTGTTTTCAAGCGGTTTTTATATTTTTGGATTTTAAGTATTACTATTATTTTTTTAATTAGTTACTAATAGTTATATAACCGTTTTGTAGTATATAGCTAGTGATTATTTAGCCTTATTACCTAGCGATACTAATTATAAAAGGGCATTTATTTTTCGAGGTCTCCGACCTAGCTTGATTTTTCCCCCTTTAGTATCTCTTTTTTAACTTAATAGCCTTTATTATTTTTCTCTTCGTTATCTATTCTATAAACTTTTGCTATAATTATTAATTTTCCCTATTCTTTTTTTTCTAGTTTATCTCTTTTATTATTATTTTGCTAATTATTCTCCGCTATATCTTATATTATATATATAGGCGTAGTTCTCGTTGAATACCTATATAATCCTGAAATCCTCTTTAGTAACCTTACTAGTAATACTAATAGTAGCTATCCCTATCTTAGCTATCTCTGTAGGATATATTAAGATATCGTTAACCTTCGCTATATATATAGTAAATATATATAGAAGTATATCTATTATAACTTCAATAAGAAGAAATACGCTACTATAAGTCTCTACTAGTTCGCTACTAGGTCGCTATATACTAACGCCTAGTAGGTTCCTTAGGAGCTTTAGGGCGTAGCCTAGATAACCTAGAATATATTCTACTAGATCTTAATTTAGGAACGGGAGGGTATCTTAACCCCTCTTTATTATTATTATATTCTCGCTTCCCTTACTAACTATTCGGTAGTATAGAAATATATTACTAAGCTTATTTATAATCCTACTACTAGTAGTAGTAGCTATAATATAGAGCAGCTCTAACTCCAGGAGCTCGCTTCTATCTATCAGTACCTCGCCCTTAATATCTTAGTTTATATATGCTATTGCTCGCTACTCCCTCGCTAATTATATCCTACTAATAACTAGTTCTAGGTTAATACCCTTTGCAATAGCGTCGATATCCTTTAGCGCCTAAACGCCGCCTAGCTACTATATATTTATAATAATAGCCCCGCTTTATACCTCTATAATAAAATCGATTATCTAGTCGATAACCCTTCGATAAAGCTAGTCCCTAAGCGCCCTTATAAGTATAATATTAACTCCTTTCCTGAGTTTAGTAAGTCGCTTTAAGACGACCTCCTTAAGTATACCTCTAATAATATTCCCTCCTACTTTATTACTATTACTAGTACTCGCCCCGTCTCTTGCACCTTATACCTCTATACTCCTACTAAATATAGCTAAGAAGATAGTAACGATTTGGTAAAAAAGGCTAGAAAAGCTAAGAAGACTAAGGTTATTATTACTATCTCTAATAATAGCTCTAGTAATAAGTCGGGTAGCGAGGCGGGTAGTAGCTCTAGTAGGGAGTTAGGTAGTAACCTAGGTAGTGAGTCTAGTAGTAAGTTAGTAGGTAGTTAGCCTGCAGGTAATAATAATAAGGATGCTAGTAATATTAGTAATGCTAGTTTAGCGACTAGTTGCTATAGTGCTATTTATGGTTATAGTAGTCGGGGTGCTTGCGCCTGTAGCTATAGTTAGAAATAAATAACTATTTAGATAGTTAGCTCCCTCCTTTTTCTTATAGGATAATACCCTTCTTTTGCTATAATATTAGTAATAATTCGCCGCTTAATATAATTAACGTTCTACTTCTTAATTTAGCTTCTATTCTTATAGTCTTATGATTTATAATTAGCGATTTATTACTATAACCTCGCAACTAGTTATCCTACTTCTTATAAGACCTCCTATACTATCTATTAAACTTATGGACAGCCTCTTATGCATTTACTAAGTTCTCTATAGGCTCCTATATATTATATTCTATAGGCTATCCTACCTACTTTACTAGATATTATATATTATTACTAATACCTTGCTATATAATAATCTCTTCTACCTCCTATTCCTCTAGCTTATCCTTAAGCTCTAGGTATATAGGCGAACCTTTGCTGCCTTCTTAGTAGTTATCCTATAGTTCTAATAAGGTAATAGAGAATATATTATATATCTATTAGTACTAGAATAGCAGATAGACCCTATATACTTACGTGCTAACTAGTTCTATAATAGCTTCCTATATAAACCTAGGTGCTAGTTTCTTATTCTTAAACTAGAAGTTCTTTATTAATAGCCTGACGACCTATTTCTAATAATAGGTCTAGTACTTATGCCTTATATTATAATACTTAGCTTATGCTCCGGTAGCCTTCTGCTACTATTCCTAGGCCCTCTCATAGAGCCTCGAAATATATTCGATTCGCTCCCTTACGCCTTATACTATAACCCTATTTACAGGAGCTATATATTCCATGCAATGCGGGTAGTACCTATATAGGGCCTCTATTAGTGAGTAGCTAGTAATGCTATAGCGACTATTATTATATGCAAACTCCGCCTCAGGCAGCTAGACTACTTATTCTTATAGCGAGTTACTAGCATATACTTATAGATACTTTTCTAATATCTAGTGCATCCTTTCCAACTGCTTATCGGTTTAGGGATAGTATATAGTAGAGAGGCGGCGCTTAATAGCCCTCTCTCTTATAAACTCTTCCTAAAATTAGCTAGTTAGGAGCTTATCTTAGTTGCTAATAATGCCCTCTAGAGTGCTAAAACGGCATTTAACCTATTTATAGATAATCCGCGCTAACTTAGCAGCTATTAGCTGCTTCGTCGTTAGGATAAATATAGTAAACTTAGTTATTTAGCATATAATAATAAGGACTACGTTATATTCTCCGCCTATATGCTAAGAGCTTACTAGCAATCTAGTGATAAAGTCTATGCTTATTTCTTAAAACGGGTATATAAGTAAGGGTAGTAGTTATAATCTCCTATAAGGCTTATGCCTCGGAACGCGGTTCCCCTAGTATATATAGCACCTTATAATATAATTATATATATCTGCAGCTAAGTTTAGCTAATAGAAGTTCCTCGAGATTAACTTAGTAGTCTTATTCACCCCTATATAACCCGCCCTGCGGTTATCATAGTATTAGCAAAGGATCTCTAGCCTTAGAGACCCTTCCTAGGGTATCTCTAGCTACCCCTTATAGAACAGGGTTCCCTAGCTATTAATTATATAGCCCCTATAATTACTAGCTAGTCTGCGCGCCCTCTCTAATTATATCTAGTAGTATAAGTCGTTAGCCTATAGTCTGCAGATAAGATTCTCTATTGCTTTAGAAGGTTACTAACTATCTGCTATTTTACTTATTATAAGCTCCCTTATAACCTAGTATAGGATATATTACTATACTATAGTAACCCTAGCTCTAAGCGAGTCCTCTTAGTTAATAACCTCTCGCTAAGCGTTCTCCGCATTACCCCTTGCTCTTTAGCATCGGGTTATTATAGCTGCTATAGTTATAGTAATATTAGCGCGCTATAGAGCGTGATACTAACTAGAGACCGAGGCGTCTCCGCCCCCGGAGCTATCCCTCTAGAAGGGGCACCTTATATTAGCCCTTATAATATTAATAAATGCTTTTAAGGTCTCTATACTACCTTATAATATAGTAATACTTTTCCGAAGGTCCGCTAGTAGTTTGCTAATAAGCCCTAGCTTCTTCGCTAGGGTTAGGAGTATATTATTATATTTCACCTCCCCCTCTATATAGTCTAGCCTCCTAGATAAACTATCTGCTAGGTTTATAACCCCTAACTTATGCTCTAGGTTGAAGTTAAATGCTAAGAGTTTATATACCTACCTAGCGAGCCTTCCCTAAAGGTCTTGCGCAGGCGTGCTAATAACTCCCTTTAGAGCCTAGTAATCTATTAGGATTATAAACTTCTTTAATATACCCTAAAGGTAATAAGCCTAATAATCTAAACTCTCGACTATAGCAAGAAGTTCCTATTAGCCTGCTCCCTAACGCTGCTCTATATTACTAAGCTTCTATAAGTAGTAGGCGACTAGTTGCTACTAACTATTAATATATTATAATAGGATACTAGATATAGCCTTTATAGAAGCATCTATCTCAACCCTTATCTCGCGGGTTAGGTCCTAGTATTAGAGAATAGTCGCTAAGCAGAAGGCTGCTTAAAGCTGCTCGAAAGCTTATTAGGCCTCTTCTAGCTAGTAGAACTTGCCTCCTTTCTTATTGTTCTTACTACCCTTTAGTAAGGATATTATTAGGGCTATAATGCCTAAATATCCTGCGATAAACTTATAGTAGAAGTTATAGAATCTAAGGAAGACCTAGATATCTTAGTATATCTTTAGCAACTTTTATTTAGTAATAGCTTAGATACGAGTTTAGTTTATTAATATACCCTCAGGCGTAATAATATATCCTAGGAACTCTACCTGCTATTAGTAAAACCTGCACTTATTAAGCTAAGTATAGAGCTCCTACTAGCAAAGCCTATAGAGCACTTAGAGAAGGTCCTTTATATACTGCTCTCTTATCTCTAAGTAGATTATAATATTATCTATATAAGTAATATAATAAGTATCTAGCAGCTTAATAAGCGCTTAGTAAATATATGCCTAGAATATAGCTAGGGTATTCGTAAGTCTAAATAGCATAACGGTATATTTAAAGTACTTATAACGCATTCTAAACGCTATTTTCTAGCGATCCTCCGGCTTAATATGAATATAGTAGTATATATCTTAAATATCGATTTTCGAGATCTATTTCGCTCCCCGAAGCCTATTTAATAGTTTGCTAATAAGAGGGAGTAGATATTAGTTCTTTATTATCACCTTATTTAGGCCTCGATAATCTATATAAAGGCATAAGGACCTATCTTTCTTAGGTATAAAAAGGATAGGGGCGCCTACCTCGCTAGTTGAGGCTTAGATCCGCCCTATCGCTTAGTTATTAGCAATATATCGACGAGGTTCTTCTAACTAATACTTATTCAATAGGTAGATAGGCCTATATAGGGGTTTCTTCCCTTTAATTAAATCAATAGTATATTCCGCGCCCTCTAGGACTAGGTACTACTTTACTAACTATTTATTAAATATTATCCGTTTACTAGATAGTTCTAGTAGTAACTTTATATCGCCCTCTAGAATATCTTCTTCTTCTAGAGCCCCTATTAGTAGCTTATAGGGGGCGATATTCCCTAATATATATATAATATAGGCCTTCTAGCTATTCTTAATAATTTCTTATATAAAGGCTAATAACTTAGCAATACTAAAGCGTTTATATTCCTAGGTATTTGTCTAGGTATTAATTATAATACCCTCTCTTCTTATAGAGTATTATAATAGGAGAAGGTCCCCTGCTCCCTCGGGTCGGGGGGCTTTAGCGAAGAGTTGCTATATCTTCCTCGCTTCTCCTCCTAAGTTAATAAGGAAGAATATTAACTAGTATATATTCTAGCCTATTATAAATAACCTATTAAACCCTTCTAATATAGGGGTGATAGCTACTATAGGTTATAGTTATAGGGACTTAGCTAGTTAGCTACTAATAATATCAACCTAGGAATAGGAATCTATATCTACTACTACTTCTTATTTAGTAATATTCTGGAGAACGATCGCCTATCCTTTTATAGTAGCTCCCTTTAGGAGGGTATCTAGTTCTAATTTAGGCGTAGGGGTTACTAATATAATCCCTTAGCTTACTCGTTTTCTAATAAGTCGAGTTCCTTAACTCTTAAGGATTAGATTATATTAATCCTCGCTTTCTTAGCAAGTACTTAGTATCTTATTAGCGTTTTATTCGCGCTTTATCTTATATATTTATCTAGGTAGTCTACCCTCTTATGCCCCTTTTGCTTATAGCTAAAGCATACTACGTAATTAGATATTATAGGTTATATACTAGGGCTAGATATAGACCTGTTCTAGTTAGATCCCTATATCGCGCTACTAACCTATTAGTAAGGTATTAGGCTTTGCGAACCCCGTGTTATCTTCTAGCTAGAACCCTGCTAGCCCGTCTTTTAGCTTAACCTCGTTCCAAGGGCCCCCTTAGGTTATGCTCTTCCCCTATATGCTATTTCTTGCTTTCACTTTGCAGAGGTTTACTGCCCTATTAGTAATATATCTCCTATAAGTATTTAGCTTCTATAGCTATATCTCTTAGCCTCTATATCTCGACTTTCTAACGTTCGAGTTCCTTATATAAGAATAGGGCTAATTAGAAGTATAGTATATAGGCCTTAGCCTTGCTATCTTCTATACTAATTATACTAAGTCCTAATATATTGCTAGCTATTTAGTAAAGAACTATATTAGTAACTATATCTCCTTCTACCTTATTATATCTAGCTTCTCATAGTACCTTCGCTCTTGAAGCTCGGGGTTAATATAGTATTAGCAAGTAAACGCTATAAAGTTAGCCTATACTAAGTCTCCTTCTAGCCTAGCTCTATAGTATTACTACTAGGTCTATAGGGACGGGCTTATCTTCGTGAGAGCCTATTGGACCTGCTGCTCTAGCATACTACTAGTATATAGTTAGTTTCTATCATCGATCGCTTAGATCTAGTTACTAACCTAGTTTATAGTAAAGTCCTTAGTTATAGTATAGTAGTTATATATAGGGGGCTTTTTATATTCTCTCTATAAGTATCTTAGCGCTAAGCGATTAGCGAGTTCTCGTAGTAGAGCAGCGGTTTATTCCTCATGCTGCTATTATTATAGATATATCTATTCTATAAGGCTCTCCTATTATTTCTATAGCAACCCTATAGCCTAGGTAAGGATACTAGAGATACTAGCTTCTCAGGGCATCCTAGGCGGGGTGCCCTATCGGTTATTACTTACTATCCTTTCGCCCCTCGAGGGGTAGTCTGCCTAATCTAGCGCTAGCTAGGACCTAGCCCGACCCCTCGGGGTTATTCCTCCTGCTATACTATCGCTAGGATTATCTATTCCCCTAGCATAGTATCTACGCTATATTCCCTATATCTCGGGGCTTAGCGAACGATTAGTATCTTATTAGCTAAGACCCTATTAGTTATATTCTATATACCTAGCCCGGAGTTTATTATAATCGAACTCTATTACTAAATTATTAGTATATTATTACTAGTTTGCTTTAGATATTCTAACTAGCGCTAGTTTCTCGAATTGAGGTAGAAGCAGTAGAATTATAAAGAGTATAGCTAAAGGCTTAAACTAGGAAGGGCTAGAATATTAAAATATAGGTATCTATTATTATATTAGAACTACTACTTAACCTAAGTTTTTCACTTATAGAGTTTTTCTCCAAGGTATATTTATTCGCCCCTAACTCGCCGACGTTTTGCCGATAGCGTGGCTCTGCATCCTGCACCCGCTATTATTCCTTACAATAATAAGGGAGTTTAAAGCGAAGATTAGGTCTATAAATATGCTTATTAATATAGGGGCGCTTAACTTCGTAATCTCTAGCGTAGAAACTATACTAAACCTAGAACTCTAAGTATAATACTAGAGAGTACTTAATGACGTTAGCTTTAAAACGCTTATAATATAGCTAGATCTCTCTTTTAGTATAGGACTTTAGGCGAAGTTCTCCTATTATATAAATAAATCGCATAAGAAGGGTATAGAGACGCTTAATATGATATATTAACATAAACCCCTCTCTTATAATAAGTTATAATAATTAATATAGGGCTAGAGACTTAAATAAAAAGGGTCTCTATAGCTATGTTAATAGTAACTATACTAGCTATAAGGATATAATATATTTAATAATAGGTTAGGTACTTTTTATAGCTAAGAGGCCTATTTTATAGAGATCCTAATAATAGGTAATAGTCTCTAAATTATTTATAGAGGATAAGTTTATATAGTATTATCTACTACTTTAGAAGCGCTTTAGATAAATAACTTCCCAAGCAAACTTAGAGTAGAACTTATAGAGCCCCTTTATATATAGATGAATAATATAAGCGTAATTATACTCATAAAGGTGAAGTTTATAAATAAATATATAAAGTATATATAGGTTTATAACTACTTTATATAAGAGGTTACTAAATAAGGTAAGGTTAACTTTAAGAATATATTATTAGTAGATAATATAGCTAACTTATTTATAAAGCTACTTAGGAGAATAATCTTAACATAACTCTATAAGAAAAGTAATATAAAGCTATTCAGAGCTAGTGCTACTATAGAGGAGTATATTAAGGTAATTTAAGCTTTATAAAACTAGGCTCTTAGCAAGGAGGAGTACTATAACAATAGCGCTATATTATAATAGGTAGACTATATATAGTATAGTATTAGGCTGTATATAGGTTAGAGGTATAATATATAATACGATGGCTTAATAGTATATAGAAATATATAATAGGAACGCGGTTAATATTATAATTAGGTATAAAGATAGCTTCGCTCGTATAACTATAATCGATAAGCTCGTTTAACCCTGGTTTCTAACCCCTAACTGCATATAGGATCCTTGTTATTACAGAGGAGTTATCTCGTATAGTAGCTTTCGTAGCACCTTACTAGGAGGTTTAGCGAGGGCGTTACTACGAGAGCCTTAGTAGCCTATTTAGCTCCGATATAATAAGCCCTAGTGCGGCGTATATCTAACTTTATATAGTAACGTTTAGAGGGTTTACTTATAAGTAGTAGGAATATATAGGGTTCCTATATTATTTTCTTTAGCTAGTAGAGAGTATAAGTTAAAATACCTAAATAGTATTTCCCGAATTATACATACGAACTACGTAAATTTATTATAGCCTTTTTGCGAAGGGGCTATAGCGTAATTCCGAACTCAATAAGACAAGTATTTAAGAAAAGAAATTTTAATAATCAGAGAGATTAATAATATCTTCTTAATACTATTAATATATAGCTTCTTCTTAAGTAAAACCCCTAGAATAAAAGTATTTAAAGCTTATATAACAGTTAATAATAAGTCCCTAAGTAATTTAAATAACTCTACTTTAAAGAAAGATTACTCCTATAGAACTTAATATAATTAGGACCTGAAATAATCCTCCTAATTAGAGTCTAATCTGATTAAAAACGTAAAGTAAAGGATTCTAGGTATAATAAATGGTATATTAATGATAATTTCAAAGCGCCTAAATACGTTATATTAAGTAGTACTTAAATCTAAATATAAGAGGAAAGGCTGACTAAAAAATAAAGAACTTATATTTAAAATAAAATATAATATAGAGAATACTCAATAATTAAGTAATACTTTGAAATAGAACTACCTAGATATAATAATTATTATCTTAATTTTATTAGAGCTAATCTTAAATTATATTGATACTATCTATAGTATTTACTTAATAATATAATATAAATAATATCTACTTTCTAAAAGTATTATTCTAAATAACTGTAGGATTACTTATCTTCTGAATAAACTTAACCTTTAGATCTTAAGCTTATATAAATAGCTTCTATTCAAATACTTTGTAGAAGCTAGTGGTTCCTCTCAACGTATACTAAAGAAGAGTTAATAAATCTTAAATAGTCGTTCAATAGGAAAAACAGTCTCAGAATAGAGGATCTAATATTAAAGGATATGACTTATACTTATAACTTCTATATTAATATTATTTTAGAACTAAAGCTAAGTACTAAATGTATTTAGTACTATAGGCTTAATTATGTATTATATTATAGTAATATAGGATTTGATATTATTCTTAAAAGGCTATATTATAAACATAACCTTTATTCTAAAATATAAGGTAACTATAGCTTATTCTTTAGTTTCTATAAGCTAAAGTAGTATAATAATAATAATAAATTACCTCTCAAATAAGCTTTAGAAAGCCCTTTATAAGCTAAATATAAAGTATATATAGTTACTTATATTAAATAAGTAGGTTTAAAATATACTTTAGAACTTATTTCTACTTACTTATCCTATAGAATTAGCTAGGATTTATTTGACTTTCTAAATATAAGGGGTTAGACCTTAGTTTATTTAATAAGAGGTTATCATACTACTAATTATTTAAGCTAAAGAGGAAAGGGGGAAGTTTTCCTCTGTAGTAGAGATTTCTCTAGTCTATAGGGAGTTACTAGGTAGGCCCTAGGTAAGCCCTAGGTAGCCCCTGAGGTAGTAAACCTAGGTAGAAGCCTAGGTAGGCTTAACTCGGGCGTAGCCTATAATACCAAAAGACTAATATTACTCTAATAAATCTTAGTTACTAGTAGTAAAAAATAAATATTTAGAATACCTCTTTAGATTTAGACTTATAAGTAAAAACTATAAACCTATTTCTAAAGTTCTGATTTAGTTTAAAGGCTAGGTATAAAAATAAGAAAGATTATCTTTATATAAGCTCTATTTTAATATTAAATGTTTAGTTATCATAATAAAAAGTAAGATAAGGTTCCAGTATTAAATTAAGAAATCTAGAATTAAATTAGAGAACCCTTCTTTAAATATAAAAGAGCTAACTAGCGCCCTAGAAGATCTAGGATAAGAGGTAATTAATAGAGGTATCAAGATAAGAGGAGGAATAAGGCTTCCTACTAATATGTAGCTAGAAAGCGCATATATAGGTATATACCTATATAACATAAGATTAGGTAAATCTTATTATCAGCTCTCTTTAAACTAAGTAGAAGATTAATAGTTTAAGTATTCTTATTATTAATATAAACTAAAGCTAATTTCAAGCGTCTTAAGGGATCTTAAATTATATTAGAGATAGATATATATATATATATAGTTATAAAGCCTACCTATTAAAATAAAAAAGAGAATAGAGTAAAATAAAAGAGATTTTAGGCTTTAATTAAGGGAATATATTAGGTATCTTATAAGCTATACTATAAATACTTAAAACTTATATTAAATACGGATTCCTAAGATTAATTAATTAATTATAATATAGAATATTGCTTTTAACAAGTATAAATTCTATCCACTAAAACATAAGGCGGATACTATAGAGCGTGCTATTATATAGGAGATTATTAATAAACTTATAAAGCTAATAGGAGATTATTAATAAAGTTATAAAGCTAATCTGTATTATGAATATTATTTTAAAGTAGCTAGGTGATTTTAATGGTATAGAAGAGTTACTAGTTAATTTAGAGGCCTTAGCCTAACTAGCTTAAGATATCAATTTAGGAGAGAGTACTATTAAAATATAATCTAAAGTACTAAGAGGTTTAATAACTCTAATTAAAACCCTAACGCTTAGAAATATACTAGGTATAGGGGCTAAGGAACTATAGAGTATAGGAGATATCATAGGAGTAGAGTATACTATACTAGCCTTAGATATTAATTACTATACTAGAGATAAGATTAGTAAATAGTAATCTATAGGTAAATATATTAATAATGTTATACTATACAAGTATGATAGGCTTACAATAACAGAGGTATAATATAATAGAGCCTAGTAGATTTATTACTAAGACACGTAGAGGGATTATAGCTTAGTAATAATATAAAGCTATTATGTTTAAAAGTTAGAACTAGGGAATAGGGTATTAATAACTCTACTCTATAATAATAAGTTAATCCCTAAATAAAATAGTTAATTATAGCGAAACTTCTTTAAAACCTTTATACTTCATTAGTATAGAGTAACCCAAGAGAGGGATTACTTATACTACATACTATATATAGTATTTAGTATAGTAGTATACTTAAATCGGGCTATAAGGCTTAGATTAATATATAAAAATAAACATTATATTAATAACCTTATTAAACCGCTCTAGAAGTAGAGGGAACTTTAAAATTACTTTTAAAGCTCTAATAAATATTTCAATAAGTAGTATAAGATAGAGTATAAACGTTACCCTAGATAGAGACTTAGCGCGCTATTACTATTAAAGATGTATATTAAACGCTAATTCCCCTTAAGTAGGTGTTTACTTATAAATATAATAAGAATAAGTATCTGTAGTGCTATAAAGTATAGATCCATATATATAGAGATAAATAACCCTAGGATAGCCTACAGAAAACCTACACTACTATACCTATAACTTAGATACTATAAATAATACTTATATTTATAGACCGTTTTAACCTCGAGATTTACTAATTTCATATTATTAACGCTTTCCTAAACGCTAGAATACTAGATAGAGAGCTAGTTATCTGTAAACTTCTTAAAGGCTTTAGGTAACTAAGTAAATATATTAAGCCTAAGTAAGTATTATATAAGCTCTAAGAATTACTACTCCTATAGTATAAGAATTTTAGCTTAACGCTCTATAGTTTAGAGATAGGGCTATATAGTAAGGACCCTTATCTATTTAGAGGTCTAAACTATAAAGTCTTTATTCTTTTCTACATTAATAACTTCCTAATATTCTACTATAGGAATAACGAAGCGCTTAGCTAACGCCTAATTTAAGAATAAAAAGCTAAGTATACCTTTAAGAATTAGAGCCCTATAGAATAGCTTTAAGGTATTTATATTATTAGAGACACATCTATATATATATATACTCTATCTTATCTATAATATATATATTAATAAAGTTATAAGGAGGCTTATCTTATAAAGAGGATTTAACCTGCCATACTACTACCTACTACTAAATCTTAGAAGAATGAATCCTACGCTATAAAGGTATAAGTAAAAAGGTATTAGGAAAGAATTAATTTAACTGTCTATATTATAGTTTTTAAGTTCGTAGTTATACTATAGTCCCTTTGCAAAAGACTATAATAAATTTACCTAGTTAATAGATATAATTTAGCAAATACTATATAGGTATTTTAACTTACACCCTCTACTAGTTAAGGAAAATAATATAGGAACCCTATATATTCCTACTTATTATTAAACACTCTAAATATTATAAAGTAAGATATACGCTATACTAGGGCTAATTATATTAGAGCTAAATAGGCTACTAAGGCTCTTATAGCCTAGAAAGGCTACTATATAAAATAACTCCTTAATCTAAAAGGTCAACCTTCTAGTAAGATATTATAAATACTATTATATAAGAGATAACTCTTTAACTAAAAGAGGTCTTTCTTGAGAGTTTCTTATAGCTAGAAGTATACGAGGCTCTATTACTATAAGTAAGGCTTTATACCTCTCTCTCTTTCTTATTTAACATATAATAAATCCTATTTATCTTAAAGATATTAGTACTAGACTCTATATATTAAAACGGTAAGCCTTAATAAGGTATACCCTTCAATATAAAGAACATAGAACAGACTATTATAGAGTTAAGTATTAATATAATTAATAAAACCCGCTTCTTTATTAATTACTTAATTATATAGAGAGAGTATATCATTAGTATAGCCCTTAAGAGGGCCCTCTTTAGTCCCCCTAGAGAGGATATACATAATTATATTATAGCTAAGTAAGTAGACTTAGTAGCAAAAGCTAAGTAGGTTATTATATACCCTATAGAGTAGCCCTTCTTTAAGTAGGTCCTCTATACTACTAAGGTAGAGGTAGCCTAAAATATTAGAGCTTAGTAGTAGGTATAGCTTATATAAACTGCTTTAATATAGAGAGAGTATTACTAATAATAATCTAGCTAGCAGATAAAGCGGTAATTGAGGTAGTATTAGTAGCGTAGGTAGAATATAAAAGGATAGGTTAATAGTATAGTATACTATAGTAATTAAATAATTAAAAACCACGTTATTATTAAAGTATAAAATTAAGGTTCGTGAGGCTATAAGCACGTATAAGTGCGGCTATAGTTAGGAGAGGATTATATAACTAAAGGCTATATATTCTTAGGAGGCGCGGAATTAGAAGGTCTATTGCACTTAAGTAAGTAAAATTACTATATAGTAGCTAGAGGCTATACTATAGTTATAGTATGCCCAGATATAGCGTTTATGGCTACCTAATTAGTATAATTTCTAATAAACCCTTCTAAAGTATACTTAGCTGTAATATATAAGCAATCTAATCCTTATACCTAGTATACTACCTAGTTATTAGCTATAGTAATATAGGGGTTAGCTAGGAACTCCTAATCACTGTAGATACCTTATTTATAGATAATAAGGGAACTTAAATCTTATTATAAAGATGTATTATTTTACTCTTTAGAGGTGCTATTTCCTAAAGGGCTGCGTAGTAAAGTATTATTTTAATATTAATAATAGAAGTAAAACTTCTAAGCCTTAAATAAATAGTAAAGAAAGTAATAGCGCTATAAAGACTATTCTAGAATATCTAACTTAATCTTTACAATACCTAAGGGTTTATTATGATTAGTAGATTATAAGTCTTATTATAAACTTAGAAGAGTATACTATAATATAATTCAAATATATTAATACTTAGAATATGTAGCTCCACTAAGAGCACTTAGTAAGCTTATTTAAAGTAGTATATATATAAATAGAGTAGATACTAGTAGATAGACCTATAAGGAACCTACTTTAAGCTAAGTTTCAATATTATAGATCGATTTTAAATCTTATAAATATCTAAAATAAGATTATAACATTAGAAAATAAAATAGTCAGTAAAGCTTATTTAATTTAGAATAAGGCTAGAACTAAAAGGGTTTAAGCTATAACTTTGATATATAACTAAGCCTAAATAGGCTAAATATATACGTAATATATTGCTTAAGCTATCGCGTAAGTAATCACGTAATAGAAGCCTCTAGAAGGCGTAAGATAAGTATAAATAACCCTCCTTTCCTACTAGCTAGCTATTTACTAGTTAGTAAGCCGGAATAATACTTCTTTTAATACCCCTATTATATAAGTAGTTATTACCTAAGCTACCTAGGTGATTACGTAGTATGATTATATAACCTAAGAAGGCCCTAAGTATATAGTAATTATATAAAATCTAGGCTAAGATAATCTTAACTACTATCCTAGCCTCCTAGAGTATAATAATTCTAATAATATATAAGTAGGCGCTACTAGAATAGGTTTATAACTTTAGATAATAATCCTTAGTAATATACTAACTCTACTAGCGTCTAGTTAAGCTTACCTTTATTCTATGAGGTATAAATAGCGCTATATAACTAACTAATTATAGACTTTTAGGCTTTAGTAAGCCCCTCGTCTAGGAAATATAAAGGAGAACCTCGCGCATATTATAGAATAATTACTATTGAGTTCGGAATTACGCTATAGCCCCTTCGCAAAAAGACTATAATAAATTCACCTATTTCGTAGGTATAATTCGGGAAATATTATATAGGTTTAACTTATACCCTCTACTAGTTAAGGAAAATAATATAGGAACCCTATATATTCCTATTTAGAAGTAAGCCCTCTAAACATTATAAAGTTAGATATATGCTATACTAGAGCTAATTATATTAGAGCGAAATAGGCTACTAAGGCTCTCGTAGTAATACCCTCGCTAAACCTTCTAGTAAGGTAAAAGCTACTATATAAGATAAGTCCTTAACTTAAAAGGTTAATCTTCTAGTAAGGTACTATGAAACCTATTATATAAGATAACTCCTTAACTAAAAAGGTTAACCTTCTAATAAGGTATTATAAATACTACTATATAAGAGATAACTCCTTAACTAAAGAGGTCTTTCCTACGAGGTTATTATAGCTAGAAGCATAAGAAGCTCTATAAGCAGGGCCTTATCTCTCTCTCTTCCTTATTTCTAAAGTACTAGGTATACCTATAACCCATAATAAATCCTTAAAGATATTAATATTAAACTCTATATATAAAAACGCTAAGCCTATATAAGGTATACCTTTTAATATAAAGAATATAAAAGAGATTACTAGAGTGTTTAGTATTAATATAATTAATAAATCCCGCTCTTTTATTAATTACTCTATTATATATAAAGAGTATATTATTAGTATATCGTTTAAGAGGGCTCTTCTTAATACCCCTAGAGGGGATAATTATAATTATATTATAGCTAAGTAAGTAGACTTAGTAATAGAAGCTAAGCGGGTTATTATACTCCCTATAAAGTAGCCCTTCTTTAAGCAGGTTCTCTATACTATTAAGGCAGAGGCAGCTTAAGCTTATTAGGGGTTAGTAAGTACGGTTTGCGCTAACTATAATATAGATAGAGCGTTGCTAGTAATAGTATAGATAGAGCGTTGCTAGTAATAGTATAGCTAGCGGATAAAGTAGTAATAGAGGCGGTATTAGTAGCGCGGGTAGTATATAAGAGGATAAGTTAATAGTTTTATAGTCTATTAAATAATTCAAAACTATATTATTATTATTATAAAGTTAAGAATCGTGAGGCTATAGTTATATATAACTATAGCTATAGTTAGGAGAGGTATTTAGTAAGATTATATAGCTAAGGGTATATATATTATTAGATGGTAAAGAGTAAGAAGGTCTATTATACTTAAGTAAGTAAATTTACTACATAGTAACTAGAGGCTAAATTGAGGGTATTTAAATACCTAAAAGCTAACAAGAGAGTAACGTTCTATAGAAATATAACTAGGAATTAATCTAGCTATTAAGGCCTCTAGCTACTATATAGTGATTTTACTTGCTTAAGTATAATAGACCTTCTAACTCCAGGCCTCCTAATAATATATATAGCCTTAAGTTATATAATCCTCTCCTAACTATAGCCGCACTTATATATATCTATAGCCTTACGATTTTTAAAAAATAATATAGTTTTAATTATTTAATTACGAACTACTATACTATTAACTTATCCTCTCGCGCACTACCCACGTTACTATTAATTACCGCCTCTATTACTACTTCGTTTACTAGTAGTCCTCCTATTTAATCGGATTAGCTAACGCCTTTATAGCTATCCTATTATTAGTACCGCTCTCCCTATATTAAAGTAGTTAATATAAGCTATGTTTACTAATATTCCCCTAATAAGCCTAGGCCACCTCTACCTTAGTAGTATAGAGGACCTACTTAAAAAAGAGCTACTTTATAGAGAATATAATAACCTACCTAGCTTCTACTACTAAGTCGTCTTACTTAGCTATAATATAATAGCGCGTTATAGAGTCCCTTAAGGTATTAAGGAGAGCTCTCTTAAGGGCTATATTAATAACATACTCTCTATATATAATAGAGTAGTTAATAAAGGATCGGGTTTTATAAATTATATTGATACTAACCTCTATAGTAATCTCTTTTATATTCTTTATATTAAAAGGTATACCTTATATAGGCTTGTCGTTTTTATATATAGAGTTTAATATTAATATCTTTAAGGATTTATTATAAGTTAGATAAGAAAGAGGGAGAAATATAAGGCTCTACTTATAGAGCTTCTTATACTTCGAGCTATAAGAACCTCTTAAGAAAGACCTTTTTAATTAAGACAGTATCTCTTATATAGTAGTATTTGCTTTATTAGAAAGTTAACCTTTTAAATTAAGAAGTTATCTTATGTAATAGCTCTTATAATATCTTATTAGAAGGTTAAGTAAGGGGATTACTATAAGAGCCTTAGTAGCCTATTGAGCTCTTATATAATTAGCCCTAGTGCGGTATATATTTACTTTATATAAGGGTTTACTTATAAGTAGGAATATACAAGGTTCCTATATTATTTTCCTCAACTAGTACAATGTATAAGTTAAAATACCTATATAATATTGCCTAAATTATACCTATAAACTAGGTAAGTTTATTATAGTCGTTTTGCGAAGGGGCTATGGTATAACTACGAACTCAATCTAGCTAATAATTATAAAAAGAAGAATACTTAAGTCTTTAGAAGTCTCCTCTCTAATACTCTTAGTTAATAGTACTTAAAAGTATTACTACTAATATATTATCATAAAGCCTTAAGTAAAGAAGCTTATAACTTATATAATAGAGAACTTAAGGTATTGTCGGATTAACTATCCTGCGCAGGTAATAGTACCAGAAAGATAGGGTTCTTCCGTAATACTGTAGTTGTTCGTGATCTCTAACTATCGTGGGTTTGGTGGTTACGACGGCTATATGGGCAGTCCTTGCGTGTGGGGTCCTGGCCTTCCTATTGGTCGAATCGGCGCGATAGGTGGGTCCTATCGGCCCGATGTGGCGCCGGTTGGGTCGGCGATGAACTGCCGACTGGGCTTCTAATACTGGCAGTCTTTTATTACTGCCGGTGCCTACCCCATAATAGCCTATATTCGTCGAGATAACTACTAAATAGTACTACTTACAAAAGGGGCCTAAATAGCCCAATAACCGCAGTTTTCGCACGTTTTATCGTTATCCCCTGATATGCTATATATCCCCGGTTTTACTGCGCGCGGGGCCCCGGCTACGGGCTGGGATCCCGGCTACTGTTGGACGACCTACCCCTCTATCCGTATTATCGCCTTGTTGTTATTAATAAGCCGTTGGAGGGCTTTATTCGGCGTTGACTTTGTGAGTCTGTCGGCTAGGTTATTGTTACTGTGGATCTAGCGGATCTCTGCGATCTCGTAGCGCTCGTACGACTGCTATAGCGCTATTATATCGATTATAAGGCGCTTTTCTTTTGTTATACCTAGCTTGACGAGGTACTCGTATAGCGAATACGAGTCGGTATAAACAATAGTTAATATCGATAGTAGATCTAGTTGATCGGAGACCTTTTGGAGGGTTATTGCGATTATATAGGCTATGTCGACGCTAGCTACTATGCTGTAGATCTCCGAGGCTAGCACGCTGTAGGTAACGCGTTTTGACTTCGTGGAGCTATAGTGGATGACGTTACTATTGATTTCGAATGTATTAATAGCCTTATTATTGTTAGTCTCGTTAGCTAGTATGATAATGAAACCTAGTTATAACGATAGGTTGTTGTTATTAGCGAAAGATCTATTGATAAAAATAAATAGTTTTGCGGTGGCGAGGTTAAGCGGGATGAAACTGAGGCCTCTGTTAAGGGATTGTGACTGCTAGAGTATTCGCTGGTTGAGGATCCTGACGTCGTTAACTATGGGGTTTTGCTATTGCGTAGCGACGGATAGGTTGAAATAGGCCTCGGGTTGGTAAATTAACGCGATATACGCGCTGCGGGCGCGTTGTTTAACATATTGCTGCTTTCGGATAGCTTCGTTAGCGGAGGGGTCGATAGGGCGTAACTTAAGCCCTTGGTCCTTTTGGCGAAGGGTGAGGGTATTGCTGTTGTCGATCGTCACGATCCTATTGTTGAATACGAGGGGGTTATCGATAGCGAGGATCTGCTTGGGTTTAGCTAAAAAGCTAGCTTTAGTCAATTTAGCCTCCTCAAGGGCGGAAAAAGCGTCGTTTGATAGGCCTAACATATCGTTAGTTTGTATACCCATAACGGCGAAAGATGGGTTATTTTTCGATGATATAAGCAGGCAGGGGTTAAACGACGAAGTCTCTATCTCGAGCCTCTCTTTATGGTGGCGGCTATATGTAGCCTACTAATAGGTGCTAGCCTTAGTAATGCTGTAGAGGGGTTTCACGACCTCTATAATAGTATCGTCGGGGTATTTATACCGTATTTAGGCGGGGATTTTAGCGAGGATAGGGCGGGCGAGATAGGTAGCGGACTGGATATAGGCTTGGGTGATATCGCGGATCTAAAGGATTTTGCTGTCGGCTAATAACGACGGGGTGATCGCGAGGATTAGTTATTGACTAGCTCTTTGGATCGTGGGGGCTTGGGTTAAAATAGCCTCTTTACTGTTGTTGGCATAGCCCTGAATAATGAGTCTCGACTTCTCGTAGGGCTGGGTTGTCTTACCCTTAACCTCGTTGATAATACGGGAGCGGAAGATCTGGATCCTACTATGGCGGGCAGGTTTATACTTAACGAAGTTAAATACGCCTCGTTCGATAAGGGATTCGATCTCTTGTTGGGTTGACTGCTCAAAAGGCTCTCTAGGGGTTATAATCACGCTGTTGCTGTGTAATTTAATAGCGAGGTTGTGGTCGGATTGCTCTTTAGCAGATAGGAAGGTCTCGTTAGTAGTAGTGACGTCCGTTTTAGCGAGGAGTGTAGTCGAAGTCGGGCCTGGCGCTAGGTTGCAGCGGGGCTGGCTTCGGCGCTGTGGCGGGGCGGGAGCTGCGTCGTTAGTAATAACGATCGTATTGTGGATTCCCTTAGTTGCCCCGTGGGGGTCTGCGATCCTATTATTATTATTATTAGGTTCCGTTAGCGGGTCGGTCGACTAGTAGTAAGGTTTAACGATAGTTGACTGGAAGGATTTCAGCCCGTTGGGTAGTTAAACTACGCATTCGTAGCTATTATTAGAGATAAGCTGGTAAGGGCCCTTCTAGCTGTCTTTTTCGCGCTATACTCTGACCTCCGACTGGAGGGGTAGGCTTAACGTGGGCTCGGTTATAGGGCTGTTTTGGGCTGCGATAGCCTCGTTAACCTGATAACTAGCGTGGAGTTAGCGGATCTTGTTAGTAGCCTTCTATACGGCTTGGGCGCGTTATGTAATCGATGGCGAGGGTGCTGAATCGTCTATTAGGCGCGGGTAGGCTCCGAATACTAGCAGGGTTAGTATTAGGCCGTCGGGCCTGGCGACGTTGTTAATAGCTTTTATAGCTATTTGGAGGGCGGCGTTGGGGTTAGCGGAGGGATCTTCCGTCCGGATAATCTTATAGGCCTGGCGTAACGGCTTGTGGTATCGTTCGACCTTCCTGATGCTATTGTGAGCTTTAACGGGGACCTCTTTTATAGAGATCGCTATCCTTTGCGCAGATTGGCGAAATTCAGCGGATCGAAAGGAGGTGCTAGCGTTGGTGACTATCTAGTCGGGTGGGCCCTGGTATATGTCGATCCAGCAGAGCTGAAGGGTCTGCTATATAGTTTTGGCGGATATATCCTTTATGAAGCGTGCTGCGTTAAATGTAGTAGCTGTATTAATAACGTGGAGGGCAGGGCGGTTGCCGTCGAGATATATAACGTCAATAACGATCTCGTAGTTGAAATTGTAGTTGTCTTTTATAGTGAACTTGAACCGATAGGGGCTGCTGCTGTGGAGTTGGTAATGGTGGCAAAACTTCGTTAACTTATTGATAATATCGATATTAATGGGGTGGCTGGCGCGCTAGAGGACTTTGTGGAGTCGTTGGACGGATAGGTAGCTAAAACGACGGTGGATACGGCGTAATTCGACGTTAGTAAGGTTGTAACTTACGATAGCCTCTTCTAGGTTAGTTATAAACTATGGGTAGCCCTATAGTTGTATAACCGGTGTCGTGAGGTCGTTACGAACGAGTTAGTTAGCGATATTATCGAATCTTACGCTAAGTTGGTCTATGTTATAAAGGGATAATAAGAAGGGGGTATTTGTTGGCATTACGTGGAAGGTCACGTTGCTAAAGGGAGTTGTAATAACTGTTGTTCCGAGGGATTCGATAGGGTCGGCGCTGCCGAAGCGGATCGAGGCTGCCCCGGCCATAGAGGGGTTAAGTTGGCAGTTAACCCTCTTTTATAGGGCTAGGAACTGCGGGTAACCCCCGGTTGAATATCGGGCTGCGCTGGAGTTGGGGATAATCCCTCTGAATGTAGTTAATGAGTAACGGTTGGTGATGTATATTGCGACTAGGTTATTGTTTTTATCGACTAATGCGTTATGAGAGGGTTTAATGCGGTTAATTGCGTGGAGGGTCGACTAGTCGGCTAAGCGGGTTATTATGTTACTACTATTAACTGTAGTGGGTTGGTTGAAACAGGCAGTAGTGAGGAAGGCCTCGTTATCGGTGCTATTACCCTTGTTACTATCGTTATCGTTAATAGATAACGACTGGTAAAAGAGGGTAATAGGGTTGTTAATAACGGAGGGGTTAGCTGTTGTAGCCGCGAGGTCTTTGATACCCTCATACCACGCTAAAAACTAGTGATATTTAGCGGGGTTACTATTGTTTTGGACGTATTGGTTGCTCTTGAACTTGCTATAGGCCTTATAGCGATCGTTATCAGTATGTTTCGTCGACTAATAGCCGGGTTTACTATATATATAGCACTTTTTAGCTCTTGCTGCGTTATTAAGGCTATTGCTAGCTATACGGGGCCCAAAACGATTCTTTCGGCTATTGCTATGATAGGTATGGTCGGTCCAATAGACCCCAGTCCTATCGTTGTTTTCAGCGATATATTAGGCCGTGGGCTGGGTTGTCGTTGAAATAGCTGAATATAACTGGCTGAGGACCCCTTCTATAGACTTGGTAGGGTTAAAGAGGCAAAAACGGCACTCTTCGACCCCTTGGTAAGCGTTGATAATATAGTCCCGTAGGATGAGATCGGAGTAGTAGGCTAGCGGTAAGGCTCGTTAGACCTTGGTTACGTGGTTAACGAGGATCTCTAAGTACTCTATCTTCGTTTTGGAGGGGTTATTACGGATAACCTGGGTTAACGTGGCTTGGCGCTACTCCGTTAGGTAGGCCTGGCGGGTGTCATAGGATTCGAAGTGATTGCGGAGTTTCTTAATAATGGCTAGGAGGCTTAACTAGGCGCTGCTAAGTCGGTTGAAATAGTAATCGCAGGCTCGGCCCTTTAGTATGAGGGGGAGGGCGCTAGCTGCTTGCGATTGCTAGATCCCGACCTTCTCGCAGATGTCCCGAAAGATGGTTAATTTTGCTTCTAATACGTCGTATTTAGCGCTGCTATACTTTATATCGTTAGCGTAAAGCTTAGCTAGATCTATTAACTGCTTTAGCGTGGCTAGGAGGCTGTTGTAGCCTATATCCTAGTTGTTATTAACTGCGCCGTCTCTGCTAGTAGGCGTGGTTTTCACTGGCGCTGTCGTGGGAGGGGTTTGTGACTGCGGGGTTCTGGCTTGGGCGAGGTTCTCGTTAGGCCTCGTGAGATGGGGTAGGTGCGTAAGCGTAACTGGTACTGATATCTTGCGAATAAACGTTGGATCGTTGGCGAGGTATTGTGGGAAGTTGTCTATATAGGTATCTAACTAGGCTTGGCTCTAGTAATAGAACTTAGGTCTGTTTATGGCCTTAACGAGCCTAATGGAGATTGTTCTAGCTGCTGGATTAACTTATACTCTATGGCTAACGACGTGGTCCTTAAGGGCCTTCCTGAGCTTCTGGTTAGCTTTGTTGAATAGTTTAGCAGTCTAGCTGATAAAGTCGTATGAGAACTCGCGCTAGAAGGCTTGGCTGGTGTTCTTATCGATCTTATAGACCTCGAGTTAATAGCCTATCCACGTATTTACCTATTTAATAGATACGTTGGGAATATCGTTGCTATCCTCGTCGATCTCGAAGACCTTGCCCTATAGGTCGGGCTGGATGATGCCCTTGAGCTAGGTGGGGATAGGGATATCGCTGTAGATAGATCCTTGGATGGATCTATTGTGGGTGGTAGGAGGAGGAGGGGGGTTGTTGCTACCCGGCTTAGTAGTTGGGGTAGCTATCGTGAATGGAGTGGAGGAGATGGGGGGGGGGGGGGGGGTATAGTATATATTATTTTCGCGATATTATAGCTTCTCGCGTCGAGGTCGTTGTATATAGGCGTAAAGTAGCCTGGATGTTATCGCTATAGTTATTTATTTAACTGGTTGTTGTATATAGGCGTAAAGCAGCCTGGATGTTATTAAATAGTTATCGTAGTAGCCTGTAATGGTCGTTTTAATCCCTCTGCTGGTGGCGGTGATATTAATGGCGGAGACGTCTCTTCTAATGTAGGTAGTGATAAACCTTGCTAATCTGTAGTAACTCGAGTGGTTATAATAGTTAAGTTGACTACTAATTAGTGTCGGATTAACTATCCTGCGTAGGTAATAGTACTAGAAAGATAGGGTTCTTCTATAATACTATAGTTGTTCGTGATCTCTAACTATCGTGGGTTTGGTGGTTATGACGGCTATATGGGCAGTCCTTGCGTGTGGGGTCCTGGCCTTCCTATTGGTCGAATCGGCGCGATAGGTGGGTCCTATCGGCCCGACGTGGCGCCGGTCGGGTCGGCGACGAACCGCCGACTGGGCTTCCAATAGGTATAAATACTATAATTTGAAGAACTACTATTTAAATAGCTTTATAATACCCTAAGAATAATAATAAATAATAATAATAGGGAAATAATCCCTAGAATACTATAAATACCCTTAACTATAACTTTATAAGTAACCTTAAGAGAGATTAAAGTTAACCACCTAAACTACTTATTACTCAATAAACTTAAGAATAAGAAGATATAATATTAGAGATTACTATAAGTAATAATAAGCGCTTATATATATAAGTATATAAGATTGTATTAGGATAATAAAGTAAAGTATAAAATAACTTTAAATATATTAGATTTAAGCGATTTAAAATTAATTAAAGAACTTAGCTAGTTATATTATATTATATTAAAACTCAAGGTGTGCATAAAATTAACACCTTAGTATATATAATATTGCGTAATATATATATAAAAGTAGTAGTAAATCCAGCTAAATCGGGCGATATTTATCTTCACTAGTTTTAAGTATAACTTCCTCTAGGATCTATATATAGCGATTTTAAAAAGTTATATATCAATATATTAGTCATTTTGCACCCCATACTATACAATTTGATGATAATCCTGTGTCAATACCGACATCCACCAGACACGGGTCCCTTAGATGGTGCCAGACAGCTCCTACAGTAAGGTGCCAAAAGTCTGAGCCCACCTTACCGTGCCCCACCTAAAGTCCACTAACCTCTAAACTATATCTAGGCTTACTACTTAAGCTATATAATAGAAATAAAATCTATAAAAACTTATATAGCTATATATATAGTTATAGTATTTTATATATATTCTTAATTTTATATACTTATTATGAAAAGTTATAGAATATTCCCTAAATTATTATTAAGAAAAAAATATTTCACTAAGAAAAGCCGTATTATTCCCATAGTATTTCCCACTATGACTTACTAAAGTCTTTTTTTCTAAAAATACTATTTTAAAAAGATTTATTTACTACTAAGCTATATATTATTAAAATACTATAATAAAAATATATCGTTATTAATATATAATTCTATATAATAGTACTTATTACTAAGAGTTTTAAATTATATTCAGCCTACTATAGTGCTCTTAGATATGCTACCTTTGGTGGGATACTGTGCGATTGGCTCTGACTTTTGGCACCCAACTGTACGGAGTATTCAACATCTATTGCATGCCTGCACAGAAGTCGTCTGGGGAATCATCCCCTGCGGTTTGAGGCGGCCACTCAACCTGGACGCCCTGACCCATGCCATTGGCTGTCGTCGACAGGCTCACATTCTCCACTTGTGCATCAACAACTCAGGTCGCGCCATGTTGTTTCTGACCGGGCCCGTGTATCGTATAGCCGCACACGTCAGCGTGCCATTATTTCACTACGGGCTCCCTTATGTCTGTGGTCTCGAGTCCGCCCAAGCCGCACTTGTGGTCGGAACCGTCTGACCACTCAGCCTCCAGACGTACGACCATATTATCACATCACCTCACTCCATGCGCTGGCTCTTGCCAAAGTCCCAGCAACACAATTCAGGGGTGAAGTCTATATCTGGTGTTCATCAACTGGGTCATCCGATTACTAACGAGATCTCGTAGGTAACCACCTGGAGAATGCTCCCACTGCCATAATTAATCTCCGTCTACCAGGCGAGCCTAACATGCTTTACATCGTGGCCTCTCCATCCACCGACGTAGTCCGACTCTCTGCAATTTACGGGCCTCCGATAGCTGGTCCGATACCTCTTTGCAACGACACTGGCCGTGTGCATTGAAGGTTCCTCACTGCCTGTCACCAACAAGAAGACCGAATGACTGAAGCCTCAGCTTTCTATCGCAGTGGGGAATTCTCCAGGTACAGATATGACAAGAAAAACAGGCAAGTCAAGTTGAGGTGACTCGCCCAGGGGACGAAAGCATTTTGTACCCGTTGTTGAACATCCCAGTTTTGGTTGCAAACACAGCGACAGCGCAAAGCACAGGCAACCCAAGTTCCCATGACTACAGCTTTCAACCGCGATGTTGTATCGCAGTCTCAAGGCCGCGGCCTGGCTTCCGATGTGGTATCGTAGGTGTGGTTTCCTACAGGTCCAGGTGTCTGACAGCCGCCACATGCAACAGCTGAAGCAGCCCGGGACATATCTGCCCACCACAGCTTGCGTCACATAACGTACACTCACCATCAGCGGCAGGTTGTCACTGCGCTGCTTCTTTGTCTACTGGATGTCCCAGCAGTCCTCAGCGGCGTGGCAAAATTTGCTACAAGCAACACTAGCAGACAAGCTGTAATTGCTAATGGAGATCTTTTCGTCCACCAGCCCGTCCGCAAAAGTATCGGCTCCCTTGGCCATAGCACCGACGAAGACGCAAACACTCTCTTTGGGGCCCAACGTGTCGATGTAGTCTCTACACTTCACCAGAGGCGCCTCAAAGCTGAGCGTGACCTTGCGACAGTTGGGCGGCAGATGGTCGGTGACAGGGTTCTGGATGACTCGCAGAAGCTTCTCCTGCGAATTTGTCGAGCGGATCGACAGACGGTGCAGCAGCTGGACCATCAAACCAGCAAAACGCTTGAAGGTACGAGGAATGCGGACGGAAGGGGAAACCTCGATCAAAACGCCCTTGGCGGTATGAATGTAAATCTGGAGCTTGCCGGCTTTATTGATTGGCGAGTCGAGCAATGTGAGCAGACACTAGTTAGTGTGGTCAGCATGTTGAATGCAGACTTGGAAGGGCGCGTTATGGCGCTTGAAAAGCAAAGCAGTGCAGTGACGGTGGTGTCCAACCTGGTGAGTGATGTCTGGACGCGCATCACTAATGTCGCGGTTCATTTTGCGCATAACTCCAATGTGCTCGTCGCTGTTGAGCAGCGAATACTTCTCCTCTCGCTGAAAGCCATTCCGTCCAGTACCACCGTGAGACGCCTTGTAGGTTTCAAGGCTGGCATTTGACAGTACGACAATGAGTCGCTGAGAATCCTTGTCCGTATGGGGAATAGGGATGTTTTGCTCTGCGACCAGCTGCGGGAGAGCCGGAGGAGGAAGCGACTGAGTGCCTATTGCGGAAAATAATTAGTGGATGCCCCCAAACATATTATCAACAATCTGCGGCCTTGCCCTTGTTAGATTGGTCCGTCATTTTGGCTGACGCAGGATGCAATTCACACACAGACTTTTCAGGCGAACTTTTAGCTGTGGTTGCGAGGTCATACGGGAAGCGAATTTCAGGTAAGACTGAATCGGCCGGGCGAATTGGGATTGCCATCAATTGTTGAGAAAAAATGCATGCAGAGTGCTAAGAGCAACGAAAGAAGGGCACGGCGAAGGCGATGAGATGGTAAGAAGACGTTGGGACTTACGAGGTCGCTTCACTCCAGCACGGGCCTCCGGGGAAGACATTTTTACGTTTTTAGAGCGAGGGAGCTGGAGGGAGCCTCGGAGGGGTACGTAGGGTTTGAGGGGAAAGTAAGAAGTAGAGAGAGAAACAGGAAAAAAAAAATATGGAATGTGATCTCGCGCGGTACGCGGCAGGATGCAGACGGTTAAACCTGTCGCTGGAATGATTCGTAGCGTTGGATGATGAGGAAGGAAGGAAGCAAGTGGATGACAAAAAAAGCCTTTGGGGTAGGACAGATTTGGGGAAAACCCAACTTGAAGTTGCGAGGGATGCGGCTTTAATATGTGTTGGAAAGAGCGTGGTCTAGGAAGGATCCGACTGCCAACGCGCTCGAAAAACTGTCAGGAACGACCCAGGGAAGCACGAGGGCACCGTGTCACCCAAAGGTAGGTCCTACCTTACCTGAAAACTCTACTGAGGTCGATGAGTGGAAGGGCGGGGTCGGTTCATCGGTGCATCCTGGAATCATGGGTCCACCTCAGTCAGCCAATGGTGTCGTGTATTAACCTCAGCTATTCTTTTTTCTAGTGCCTTTTTTTACTACCGATATTTAGCTATATGGGGGTAAATATACTTTCTTATATGAATTTAACTCATATTATATACTCTACTATAAAAATATACTTTATATAATATTTAAAAAGCTAGTATTATTTTTTATTCTTTTATACGTATATAAAATATACTTAATTTTAATAACCTTATAATAGAGGATTTAAGAACCCCAAGACTTAATACAAAAGATACAGAATGATAAAATTAATTTAATAATATTATAGATTAATTTTATCTCTACATGCTCTTTTCTAATTACTTATATTAAAAGAATGTTAATATTTATAAAACATAAAGCTTTATAAAATTATAGTTATATATAAGTATAATCTTATGATCTAGAGGTCTATTATATTAAGTTTATAGTTACGCATCTAGTTTATAAATATTATTTAGAAAATACTATATAGATATTTTAACTTAAGTACTCTAATAATTAAGAAAAGTAATATAAAAACTCTATATATTCCTACTAGTAAGTAAGCTCTCTAAATATTATAAAGTTAGATAAATACTATATTGAAGCTAATTATATTAGAAGTAAATAAGCTATAAAAACTCTTATAATAAGGCTATTATATAAGAGAGAACTTCTTAACTTCAAAGGTTAACTATTTAATAAAGTATTATAAATACTATTGTATAAGAGATAGCTCTTTAATTAAAAGGGTCTTTATTAAGAAGTAATAATAGCTAGAAGTATTAAAGGCGCTATAAGTAGAGCCTTATGTCTCTCCCTCTTCTTTATTTAACTTATAATAAATTCTTGAAGATATTAGAGTTAAACCCTATATAATACGCTTAATAAGATATATCCTTTTGTATAAATAATATATAAGATATTACTAGAGAGTTTAATATTAAAATAATTAATAAAACTTATTTCTCTTAATTATTTTATTATATATAGAAAATATATTATTAATATAGCGCTTTAGAAGAGTCTTTTTAATACTTCTATAAGGGGCCCTATAATATTAGGTTGGGAGTTATACTATAGCCCCTTTATGAAAAGATTATAATAAATTTACCTAGTTTATAGGTATAACTTAGGAAATATTATATAGGTATTTTAACCTATGCCCTCTACTAGTTAAGGAAAGTACCTCTACTAGTTAAGGAAAGTAATATAGGAACCCTATATATTCCTACTTAGAAGTAAACCCTCTAAATATTACTATATAAGGTTAGATATATACTATACTAGGGCTAATTATATTAGAGCTAAATAGGCTACCAAGGCTGTTATAGTAATACCCTTACTAAACCTTCTAGTAGGGTATTATAAAAGCTACTATATAAGATAACTCCTTAACCTATAGGTTCGACCTTTAGCGAGGTAAAGGCTACTATATAAGAAATAACTCCTTAACTTAGAAGGTTAACCTTTTATTATAATATTATAAATACTACTCTATAAGAGATAACTCCTTAATTACAGAGGTCTTTCCCAAGAGGTTCTTATAGCTAGAAGTATAAGAAGCTCTATTACTATAAGTAAGGCCTTATACCTCTCCCTCTTCCTTATCCTTATCCTTATAACTTATAATAAGTCCCTAATTTTATTAATACTAGACCCTATATATAAGTATATTAAACTTAAGTAAAATATACCCTTTAGTATAAATAATATATAAGGGGTTACTACTGTGCTTAATATTAATATAATTAATAAAACTTACTCCTTTAATAACTACTCTACTATATATAGAGAGTATATTATTAATATAGCCCTTAAGAGGGCTCGCCTTAAAACCCCTATAGGGGACTCTATAATACGCTTTTATAGTATAGCTAAGTAAGTAAACTTAGTAGTAGAAGTTTAGTAGGTTATTATATACCCTATAGAGTAGCCCTTCTTTAAGTAGGTCCTCTATATTACTAAAGCAGAGGTAGCCTATTAGGGTTTAATAAGTATAGCTTATTCTAACTAATAGAGAGAGCTTTACTAATAATAGCATAGCTACTAGCAGATAAAGTAGTAATAGAGGTAGTATTTAATAGTAGCGCAAGTAGTATATAAGAGGATAAATAATTAAAACCTATATTATTATTAATATAAAGTTAATGATTATAAGGATATAGATATATATAAGTGCGGCTATAGTTAGGAGAGGATCACGTGACTAAAGGCTATGAATATTAGGAGGCGTGGAGTTAGAAGGTCTATTGCACTTAGGTAAAATCACTATGGCGTGGCTAGAGGCTAGCCTTATACTATATTATTATATTATAACTAAAGAAATGAACCTAGTAATAGAAGCTAAGCGGCTTGTTATATACTAGAGTACCCCTAAGGTATATAATATAAAAGTATAAATATTTATATTTATATTTAAATTATTTAAGAGTCTTATTAGACTTATAATACTAGTAAATAGAAGAGAGAGGGGTTATATGTAGTATTAATATAGTTAATTAATAACATAGAGTTAATATTAGAAGGGTAGCTAGTAAGGTAGGAATAATATAGGAAGCTAATAAAGTATATTATCTAAGGGGTTACATAAGTACTCGCTAAGTCTTAGTTATTCTAATTTAGGCTATAGATCTCAAGCTATATCTAGCTTACTAAGTAAGTAGGAGTTCTACTTACTAAATAAGTAAGTAAATATTTCTATATTCGTAGTTTTTCTTTTATATTAATAATCGCTTAATAAGCTTATTTAATTATATAAATTAAATAATAGGTTACAACCTATAATCAGCTCCTAAAGAAAGTGAAATATAGCTAGTTCTAGCTATAATCTTATCCTCCTATAGTTCTCTATAATAACCTATTATTATATTATTATTTTTATTATGTAGATTGTTTATCCTTCTATTTAAACTATTGATATATTCCTATTACATTAAGTATCATCTTTATTAATATATTAATATACTACTAACCTATCAGATCTTAAATAGCTTATAGCGCTTATATAACTAGTAGAGAGCTATAGTATCAATTATAAGCCTCTTTTCTTTTATAATATTAAGCTTAATTAGATACCTATATAGTAAGTATAGGTTAGTATATTTTACTATAGGGGTAGAGTTAAAAATACTTAGCTTAGTAGTAACTTATAAAAGGATTAAAGTAATAATAAATATAAAGTTAGTACTTAACTAATATAGATCTCTAAAGCTAAGAAATTATTAATAACGTATTTATATTTAGTAAACCTATAGTAGATAATATTACTCTTAACTATAAAGGTTATTTATTATGTATTATTTTGCTGGTAAGTATAATAATGTAACCTAATTATAATATAAGGTTTGAACTATTAATAAATAACTTATCTAAAAGTATAATAAGTTTCATAGTACTTAGTAATAATATAATAATTATTAAGCTTTATTTAAGGTTATTCTTTAGCTATTATAAGCGCTTATTAAGAGTAGTAATATCCTTATTAGTTAGGTCCTAATATTAATAGTAGTTAATAAGTTAAGAATAAGCTTCTAGTTAATAAATTAAGGCTATATAAGCCCCTCTGGTATATTACTTAATGCATTATTCGTTTTCTAATATCTTCCTAACTATCTTCTTTATTAGCTTAATTTAAACGCTTTAGCCCTTCTAATATAATATAATTATTTTAATACTATTAATAGAGATTATTTTACTATTAAAAGTAATAAGGGTCTAGGTTATAAGTTTCTCTTTAGGTTTAGCTATAAATTTAGCTTTCTAGAGCTCCTCCTTTTCAAAATTAAAAAAGTATTATTAGAGAGACTAATTATAGTATTTATCTCTATACTAAAAATAGAGAAGTAAGGGCTTAAATTATAAATAATAAGGAGATAGGGGTTAAAGGTCGAACTAATTATTTATAATTTGTTATAATAGTAAGTGTAAGAATAGGTATATAGGCAGCAAAAGGGACGCTAAAGCAGCCTGAATAATAGATATTTATAGGCTAGGTAATATTGTAATAAACGCTAATAAATTTAAGCATAAGGAGGCATTTTTGATAGAAATAAGTAATTGAGAAATTCATAATATTAATAATACTATTTCTAAGTTATAAATCCTACCCTTATAAAGTAAGGGGAAAGATATTCTAAAATATAGCTACTAAACGGCTAATTATTAAGCTTATTTAGCAGAATCATGCTCGGATCACTAAGCGGTCCGTGCACTATTCTTTCTGTATATTTATAGCTATAGGTATAAGGGTTATAAATATATATATAAGGTTATTAGTATTATTAGATTTTATATAGATTTTTAACGTATTTATTTCTAGAGGGAAATATTTTTATGATTATTATTTTATGTTTTATAGTTATTGAAGTGTTATTAAAGGGATATTATATATATATTTAACTATATTTACTATAGTTATTTATTAAAGTTTATTTATAGTTTATAAAGTTAGAGTAGACATTATTAAGATATACCTTCGGTATTCTTATAGTAAGTACTATATATAGCTTACTAATAGGTATTAGCTTTAATAATATTAGAAGTTAATAAGGTAGGTTATATAAACGGTTATATAACTACTCGTTAGGTCCTAGTTATGCTTTTATATAGGTTTATTACCTTAAGGGAGCTACCTAGGGCTTATTTAGTAGTTCCTTATAAACTAGTAAAATCTCTACTAGAGGGAAAACTTCCCCTTTTCCTCTTCAGCTTACATAAATAGTATTATAGCGACCCCTTATTACATAAACTTAGGTCTAACCCCTCGTATTTAGACCTTCTAACTCCGCGCCTCCTAATAATATATATAGCCTTTAGTTATATAGTTATAACTCTTTTAACTGCAGCTATACTTATATATACCTATAGCCTATCACGGATAGCAAATAGGTAAAGGTTAGCATACTTTAATTACGCTATACTAAGTGGATTCTACGTTAAAGAAGGGAAAAGTCTAGCTATAGGCTAGTATAGCCCGAATACCTAGTAGATATTAATCTTTATAAATACCTTAGCTTACCTAATTTAGCTTAGCGTTTTATTAATTAGAAGTAGTAAATATTAATCCTTCTTAGTGAATTTATTAAGCTTTTAGAAATTAATATAGAACTAAAAGTAGTTATTAGTTTTCTAAATAAATAGTATTAGGGATATAAATAGAGTATTACCTAGTATTATAAAGCCGTTTTTTAAGATCTTAAGGAGGTATTATTAAGTAGCCTTAAGTTCTAATAGTAATTAGTTATAAAGCAGGTAGAAAGTTAATTACTTTTTTATACGTAGCTCTAATTTAATTTAGTAGTTATAAAGGTGGTAGGGAGGTAATATATTACTAGTAGTCTTATTAAAGTAATTCTTCTAATCCTAGATGTATAGTAAGAGCCTCTTATTACTTAGGTATTAGTTCTTAGCTTTATTAACCTCTAGTAGGCTTATACCTTTTTCTTCTACCTCTTACTTATTAGTAATTATTAGGTTAAGCTTATATGGAAATATTAAGCCTAATTTAATATTCATATACTTTAGGTTCCTCTTAAACCCTATAGCACTAATATATACTATATTAAGGTCTTTCTTTACTTATTAAGCTTTAGGGCTAAGCGGTTTAAGCCTCTAATATAGTATTAGTTAGGTCTAGTTAGCTATTAATACGCCCTTTAACACTATATTTATTTTATCTTTAAGTTATTATTATATCCTAAGTCCTTAGGTATATAGCTTTGCTGTAAGATCTTTATAGGGGTCTTTATCTTACTTCCTATAGCTTTCTAGGCGTTATATAGCTATTATTTAGCTTTAAATATAGCTTAATAGCATTATATATTAAGTTAATACTTAATATTATTTTTAATAAGTTAGAGGAGGTCTTTAGTATCTTATATTGTTATTTAGGGGAGGTCTTAGACTATAGGGGTATTACTAGACTAGTATAAGCGCTAATAGCATATATCTATGCTAATATTATAGTAATTAAACTATACGTAGCTAAGAATAAGGTTATACCTCTCTATATTAAGTTAGAAGAGGGGTATGTATATTAAATCTTAGTAGTCTACTTATATATAAGTTATCTATACCCTAGTTAAAATATCTAATAGTTCTCTATTAAATTCTATAGCTAGGATACGGCGCTATAACTTATTATATTTAGTATAATAAAAATCCCTTAATAAGGGGGTTGTATAAGTATTTATAAAAGTATAGCTATTTACTCCAGTATTAAGAAGGGCTCTAAAGTAAATACTATATCTATTATAAACTAGAACTAACTCTTTCTCTAGTAGTCTACTACTAATCAGTTATTATAAGTTAATAATTACTATTACTAATTATTAATCTCTTTAGTCCTACCCTAATAAGGAGTTTATTTTTACTAGGGGCTCTAGTTTTCTATTAGCTTAGGTTTACTATTTATAGCTTTAATAAGCTTAGTAATACTTATAGTAGCTCTAACCTTCTTATAGGAGTAGTCCCGCGAGGTATAGCTAGTATTATTTTGAATAAAGTAAGTACCCTAGTTAAAAAGCTTCTTATATAAAGCCTTAGGGATTTAGTTCTAGTTAGTATAAGCTTATATATAGGGGTTTCCTCTATTAGAAAGCTTAGTATAGGTTACTAGGGTAGAGCCTTATATAATAGTCTAATTAGCTAGGTAATTATTAGAGAGCGCTATTATATAAGCTATAATATAGATCTAAGTAGTATAATCCTAAAGGTTAAAGGCGCTGTTTATATAATAAATAGAGTACTAGCTCTAGAGAGAGATAAGTAGTTTCTTGTATAATTTCTAGCGCTACTAGGACTCTAAGAGCTTAGCTTTATAAGTAAGTTTAGTAAAAGTAGCTCATTTAATCTATATATCCTTAAATAAGATAATAAGGGTATTAAGCTTTATCTAGGCTATATTATACTAAACTAGGTTAGTAAAGATACCTTTTAGCTTATTAATAAGCTATTTTATTATAATAATTTAGAGTAAGTTACTTAAAAGGAGGGGGGATAAGATATTATAAGTAATCCCTCTAAGGCGCGAGAGTATATACTTAAAGTATTAGGATTTATTATAATACTCTTTATTATGAAGGTATATCTTACCATAAAAGAGCTAAGCATTAAACTTTAAATACTTAGGACTCTTACTCTTAGTATTTATAAAAACAGGGACCTTAGGTATCTTAGTAGTCTAGGTATTATTATTACTGATAATTAATAAGGGTAAGCTAATATTAACCTAACTCTTAAGGTATAATAATTAATTAAGGATCGCTTAAAACGCTATACTATAGTTACTAGAGGGGGAGTAGTGATTATATTATATGTAAAATACTAGAGTAAGGCTTCGTTAATCTCTCTTACCTTATCCCGCTCTTTAGTAATAATAATAGCGTTATGTTAAGCCTAGTTATACTCTTCTTCATAGTATTTAAGTATAGCGGATTACTTAGTAATATTACTAGTAGTCTAGGTATTATCTAGGCGTTCCTAAAGCTCTTAGGACTTATATTCTAAGTAGAGTGTAGTATTATAAAGTATATAAAGGTTATTACTTATAGTAGTATATTTAATATATAAAGCTTAAGACTTAGTACCTTAAGTAGCTCTCTTTATAAGCTAGTCTTAAATCTAGGTAAGGGTTAAATGAGGGTTATTCTATAATAACTATATTATATTATTAAGGATAAAAGTAACCTTCTAGCTTTTACCTAAGTAATTATAAGCAATAAGGAGGAGGTTAGGGAACTTATATAATTTAATAATAGCGCTTTAGGCTAGACTCTTATATCTATCTATATTAAGGTTTATAAATAGGCCTTTAATAAGCTATTCCTATATAAGCTTATTTAGGTTAAAAACCTTTAGGTCCTCGTATAGCGGGATATTATAGTTAAGTAGCGTAGTATAGTAGTATTAAAGGGCCTTAATACAAAGCTCTAGGAGCCTTTTAGTATTAAGTATAAGCGTAGTTATAGTCTTATAACTATAGCTAGCTAGGTATGACTTATTTAATATATTAATAATAGGGTAGAGGGGGGTAATTAATTAATTTTAAGTTAGTCGGGGTATATATTAGTTAGCTTAGCGGTTAGTTAGGTGCTATATCTATATTAGTTAATTAAGACATTATACTTTTATCTCTAGAGATTAACAGTTAAATATAGAATAGTATTATAAATAGCGAATAGGTAAAGGTTAGTATACTTTAATTACGCTTTATTAAGTAGATTCAATATTAAAGAAGGGAAAAGTTTAGCTATAGGCTAGCATAGCCCTAGAATGCTAAAGGCTCGCCTAGGGATTACGTAACTTAGCGGTTACATAACCCGAAATTTAGGTAGGTCTAGCCTAGCGCTATAATAAGCCTTATAATATCTAACTTTATATTTTAATAATAATATAGTTTCTAACTATTTAATAAACTATTAAACTATTAATTTGTTCTCTTATATACTACTTATACTACTAATATTACCTCTATTACTACTTTATCTACTGCTATATTATCATTAATAACGCTCCCTCTATTTAATATAAGCTATACTTACTAATAAGCTCTAAACGGCTACGTCTATCTTAGTATTATAGAAGGCCTATCTAAAGAAGGGCTACTTTATAGGGTATATTTTAATCTACCTAACTTCTCCTACTAGATTCACGTAATTATTTTTAATATAATTATTAGTTTCCTAATTAGGAGAATCAAAGAGAGACCTATTAAGGGCCATATTAATAGTTTACTCTATATATATAATAGAGTAGATAATAAAGAAGCGGGTTTTATTAATTATATAAATATTAAACTCTTTAGTAATCCCTTATATATTACTTATACTAAAGGGTATACCTGCTATAGACTTAGCGTTTTAATTTATAGGGTTTAATACTAATATTATTAACGATTTATTATAAGTTATAAGTACATTTAGTACTTTATAGATAAAGAAGAGAGAGAAATATAGGGCTCTACCTATAGAGCTTCCTATACTTCTAGCTATAAGAACCTGTAAAGAAAGACCGCTTTAATTGAGAAGTTATCTCTATATAATAGTATTTATAATACCTCACTAAACGTCGATCTTTTAGATCAAGAATGTATCTCTATAGTAGTATTTATAGTACCTTATTAATAGGTTTAATAAAGGCGTTTCTAGGCTATATGAGCCTAAAAAGCCTATTTAGCTCTAATATAATTAGCCTTAGTATAGCATATATCTAACTTTATATAGTCATATTGGGAGGGTTTACTTATAAGGAGGAATATATAGAGGTCTTATATTATTGTCCTCAATTAGTAGAGGGTATAAATTAAAATACCTGTATAATATTTCCCGACTTATACCTATAAACTAAGTAAATTTATTATAGTATTTTTCCGAAGGGGCTATAGCGTAACTACGAACTTAATGAAAAGTCCTATATTAATATATACTTATAATATAGTTTTAGAGAGAGATGATGGATATAGATAAATTAGTAAAAACCTATAAAGGTCATAAGCAATATATAATAATAAATAGTTCTAATAAGAATTTTTAATATCATAAAAGAAAGAAACCAAAAGCTAAAATTAAACTTAAATATAGCTTCTTTAATAGATAATAATATCTAAAGCTACTAAATAGTAATTTATTACTATATACTTAATATAATAACTTCTCTTATGTAGTTCGTAGTTACGCTATAGCTACTTTATAAAAGGACTATAATAAATTAACGTAGTTAATAGGTATAATTCGGGAAATATTATATAGGTATTTTAACTTATACCCTCTACTAACTGAGGAAAATAATATAGAAACCCTATATATTCCTACTTAGAAGTAAACCCTTATATAAAGTTAGACGTACGCTATACTAGGGCTAATTGTATTAGAGCTAAACGGGCTATTACGGCTCTTATAGCCTAGAGCCTTTATTAAACCTTCTAATAAGGTATTTATAGGAATATTCGCCTGCCTATATAGTAGGTAGGGCTCCTCCTCGCCCGGTAGGCTAGACCCGACTTTAGATCTATAGCCTAGGTCGGAATAACTAGGACCTAGCGAGTAATTATATAACCTATTATATAACCTACCTTATTAGTTTCCTATATTATTCCTACCTCGCTAGCTACCTTCTAATAATAACTTTAATATTATTAATTTAGACTTTAATATTATATCTAACCTCTTACTCTCTTTAATATTAGTACTATAAAACTAATACTAATTAGTAGTTAATTTTACTATTATATTATAACTATAGATTAGTAAGGATTAATAAACTAAAGAGATAATATTCATTACTTAATAATCCTAAGCATCCTCTTATATATAATTATTATACTAATAGAGATTTTAGGTTTAGTTACTAATGGTTTAGTCTTTACTTCTACTACCCTTATAGTTACTATAAATACTATATTCTTGTAAGGAACAATAGCGGGTACAGGATGCGAAGCCACGCTATTAGCAAAACGTCGGCAAATCAGGGGTAGATAAATACACCTTAGAGAAAACTCTATAAGCTGCAGACTTAGAAGGTTAAGTAATAGTTTATTATAATAATAGATACCTATATTTTAGTATTCTAGCCTTTCTTAGTTTAGGCTTATAGCTATACTCTTATAACTCTATTCCTTCTACCTTAATTTGAGAAACTAGCGCTAGTTAGAATATCTAAAGCAAACTAGTAATAATATACTAATAATTTAGTAATAGAGTTTAATTATAATAAACTCTAGGCTAGGTATATAGAATATAAATAGTAAGGTCTTAGCTAATAAGATACTAGTTATTTACTAAGCCCTAAGATATAGGGAACGTAGTATAGATATTACGCTAGGGGAATAGATAACCCTAGTGATAATATAGCAAGAGGAATAACCCCAAGGGGTTAGGCTAGACCCTAGATAGAACTAGACTAAGCAGACTACTTATTATTAGGTAAATAGATAGCGAGTAGTAGCTAATAGAATACCTTGCCTAGGACCCCCTGAGAAGCTAGTATCTCTAGCATCCTTACCTAGGCTATAGGGCTACTATAGAGATAGCAGGAGAGCCTTATAGAGCAGATATATCTATAATAATAGTAGCATGAGGAATAAACTTCTGCCCTACTATAGGAACTTACTAACTACCTAGTAATAAGGTACTTATAGAGAGAATATAAAACGCCCCCTATATATAACTACTATATTATAAGCAAGGATTTTAATATAAACTAGGTTAATAACTAGATCTAAGTAATTAAAAATAGACACTAACCATACCCTAGTAGTATACTAGAGTAGCAAGTCTAATAGGCGCTTATAAAGGTGAGCCCGCCCCTATAGACCTAGTAGCAATACTATAGGGCTAGGCTAGAAGGAGACCTAGTATAAGCTAATTTTATAGCATTTACTTGCTAATAGTATATTAACCCTAAGCTTTGAGAGCGAAGGTATTATAAAAAGCTAGATATAATAAGGTAAAAGGAGATATAATTACTAATATAGTTCTTTACTAAATAGTTAGTAATATATTAGGACTTAGATATAGTTAGTATAAAAGATAATAAGGCTAAGGGCTAGATACTATACTTCTAGTTAGCCTTATTCCTATATAGGGAACTTAAATGCTAGAAAGTTAAGATATAGAAGCTAAGAGATATAGCTATAGAAGCTAAATACTTATAAGAGATATATTGCTAATAGGGTAGCAAACCTCTATAAAGCGAGAGCAAGAAATAGTATGCAGGGGAAGAGCATACCCTAAGGGGGCCCCTAGCAGCAAGAGCAGGCTAAAAGGCGGGCTAGCAGGGTTCTAGCTATAGAGCAATATAAGGTTCCTAGAGCCTAATACCTCACTAACTAGTTAGTAGCGCGACGCAGGGACCTACTTAAAACTAGCCTATATTTAGCCCTAGTATATAACCTATAATATCTAATTATATAATATACTTTAGCTACAGGCAAAAGGGGCATAAGAGGGCAGACTACTTAGATAAATATATGAGATAAAGTATTAATAAAATGCTAATAGGATACTAAGTACTTATTAAAAAGGCGAGGGTTAATATAATCTAATCTATAAGAGAAGTTAAGGAACTTAACTTATTAGAAAATAAGTAAGCTAGGGGATTATATTAATAACCCCTATGCCTAAATTAGAACTAGATACTTTCCTAAAGGGAGCTATTATAAGAAGATAGGTAATTATTCTTTAGAATGTTGCTAAATAAGAAGTAGTAGTAGATATATATTCCTATTCCTAGGTTAATATTATTAGTAGTTAACTAGCTAAATCCCTATAATTATAACCTAAAGTAGCTATTACCCTTATATTAGAAGGGTTTAATAGGTTATTTA
The DNA here is from genome assembly GCA_026260285.1 of Colletotrichum sansevieriae. Lineage (NCBI taxonomy): Eukaryota > Fungi > Ascomycota > Sordariomycetes > Glomerellales > Glomerellaceae > Colletotrichum > Colletotrichum sansevieriae. The sequence goes on from JAOQIF010000098.1 coordinate 125,540, forward strand.
TCATAAGCTAGAATATATACTAGTTAATATTCTTCCTTATTAACTCAGGAGGAGGAGTGAGGAAGATATAGTAACTCTTTACTAAAGCCTCCTAACCTAAAGGAGCAGGAGACCTCCTCCTATTATAATACTCTATAAGGAGAGAGGGTATTATAATTAATACCTAGATAAATACCTAGGAATATAAATGCTTTAGTATTACTAAGCTATTAGTATTTATATAAAAGGTTATTAAGAATAGCTAGAGGGCTTATATTATATGTATATATTAGGGAATATCACCCCCTATAAGCTACTAATAGGGGCTCTAGAAGAAGAAGATACCCTAGAAAGCGATATAGAGCTACTGCTAGAGCTATTTAGCAAATAAGTAATATTTAATAAATAGGTAGCGAAGGAATACCTAGTCCTAGAGGGTGTAGAATATACTATTAACTTAATTAAAGGGAAGAAACCTCTATATAGGCCTATCTACCTACTAAATAAGTATTAGTTAGAGGAACTGTGCTAATATATTGCTAATAACTAAGTAATAGGGCAGATCTAACCCTTAACTAGCGAGGCAGGCGCCCCTATCCTTTTTATGCCTAAGAAGCATAGGTCCCTATACCTTTATATAGATTACTAAGGCTTTAATAAGGTAATACTAGAAAACTAATATCTACTCCCCCTTATTAGCAAGCTATTAGATAGGCTTCGGGGAGCAAAATAGATCTTAAAGATTAATATTTAAGATATATACTATTATATTTATATTAAGCTAGAAAATCGCTAGAAGATAGCTTTTAGGATATATTATAGGTATTTTAAATATATTATTATGCTATTTAGACTTATAAACGCCCTAGCTATATTTTAGGCGTATATTCACTAAGCGCTCGCTAAACTACTAGATACTTATTATATTACCTATATAGATAATATTATAGTCTACTCTGAGATAAGGGAGTAATATATAAAAGAAGTTCTCTAAGTGCTGTATAGGCTTTGCTAATAGGAGCTCTATACTAAGCTTAGTAAGTATAGGTTCTACTAGTAGCAGGTAGAGTTCCTAGGGTATATTATCACACCTAAAGGCATATTAATAGACTAAACCTATATCTGAGCTATTACTAAATAGAAGCTATTAAAGATATACTAAGAAATCTAAGTCTTAGCAACTAGTTGCTAAGCTAGTATTACTAGTATCCCTAGCACTACTACCTATAGACTAACTACTAGCTGACTTATTATTAGGGTTACTATCTAACTCACTACTAGAGTCACTACCTAACTTATTACTAGAGCTACTATTAGAGATAGTAATAGTAACTTTAGTTTTTTTAGCTTTCCTAGCCTTCTTTGCTAACTTATTGCTATCCTCTTAGCTACGTTTAGTAGGGGTATAGAGATAGGATATATAAGAGATAGGGCGAGTACTAGCAATAGCAATAAAGCAGGAGGGAATATTATTAGAAGTATACTTAAGGAGATTTCCTTAAAGCGCCTTGCTAAACTTAGGAACGGAGTTAATACTATGCTTATAAGGGCGCTTAGGGATTAGCTTTATTAAAAGGTTATTAACTAGGCGATCGATCTTATGATAGAGGTGCGTAGCGGGACTATTATTATAAATATATAGCAGCTAGGTATTATTTAGGCGCTAAAACATATCAATACTATTATAAAAGGTACTAACCTAGAACTAGTTATTAGTAGGATATAGTTAGCAAGGGAGTAGCGAATAACAGCTTATATAAACTAAGATATTAAGAGCTAGGTACTTATAGATTAAAGCGAGCTCCTAGAGCTAGAGCTGCTCTATATTATAGCTACTACTACTAGTAGTAGGATTATAGATAAGCTTATTAATATGCTTCTATGCTACTAAATAGTTACTAAGTAAAGCGAGAATATAATAATAATAAAGAAGGGTTAGAATACCCTCACGCTTCTAAATTTAGATCTAGTAGAATATATTCTAAGTTATCTAGGCTACGCCCTAAAGCTCCTAGGGAACCTACTAAGCGTTAGCATATAGTAACTAGGTAGCGAATTAGTAGGGACTTATAGTAGCGTATTTCTTCTTATCAAAGTTATAATAGATATACTTCTATATATATTCGCTATATATATAGTAAAGGTTAATAATATCCTAATATATCTTATAAAGATAGCTAAAGCAAGGATAGCTACTATTAGTATTACTAGTGAGGTCGCTAGATAGGATCTCAGGATTATAAAGGTATTTAGCAAGTACTACGCCTATATGCATAATATAGGATATTATAGAGAGCTATTAGCAAAAGGCTAAAGATAAAGATAAATTAGAAAAGGGGAAGGAAGAGAAATTAGATAATTATAGCGAAAGTTTATAAAGTAGGCACTAAAGGAAGAGAGGCTACTAGATTAAAAAAGGATTATAAAGAGGAGAAATTTTAACTAGGTTAGAGACCTCAAAAAGAAGACGCCCTTTTATACTTAACGTTGCTAGGTAATAAGGCTAAATAATTACTAGCTATATACTACTAAATAGTTATATAACTATTAGCAACTAATAAGAAATAATAGTAATACTTACAATTAAAAAATATATAACGCGCTAGAAAATAAAATATATTATTTGCTATAGTAGCCCAAATATAGCATAGGAAAGAGCGATAGTGAATAATATAGTAAAGGTACTAAACTATCGCCCTATAGTTAGCAATATAGAGCTATATTACCCTATTAGTACGCCTTAGGGACTAAGGCTTTAGAAGGGGGATTAAGTATAAGGAATAATAGCAGGTATAGGATATAAAGCCACGCTATTAGCAAAACGTTAGCAAATCAGGGGCAGATAAATATACCTTGGAGAAAACTCTGCAAGCTATAGACTTAGAAGGTTAAGTAATAGTTTAATATAATAACGGATACCTACGTTTCAGCATTCTAGCCTTTTCTGGTTTAGGCCTATAGCCATACTCTTACAATTCTTCTATACCTACTAACTACATTACTTTCTACTAGTATTATAATTATTTAGAGCCCTCTATTAACTCCCTCTTCGTTTACTTTATATTAACTACCTATTTTATTAATTTTAACTCCTATAAGTCTTTTTAGTAGATTTAGCGTATTTAATATTATTTATTACCTTCTAATATTGATACTAACCTCACTACTTCTCCCTCTTTTAACCCCCTCCTTAACGCTTAAACTTACTACTATTAACCCTCTATTTATATCAATAATAATAATAACCTAAGACAATAACAATAAGCCCTAATTACTTACTAAAAGAGAGCAGTAATTAGCCCTAATTACTTATTAAAATAGATTACTTTAATCTTAGTTACTCGCTTTAATTATAATATTAATATAATATCTATATAATTATAAGGTTATTTATAGCTCTAAATTTTATAATTTCTAAACGTAATAAGCCCTAATTACCTATACAAGATAAATTTTAGAAGGATTATAGCTTTAACCTTTATAGTAACTACTAAATTAGGTTTATTTATAGTTACTAAAAGTTAACCTTCTAAGTTTAGACTATTACCTCCCCTCTCCCCCCCCTTCTCTATCTAAATAACCCCTCTCCTACTTTCCTCCTTAACCTATAGCTTTACTACTTATAACTTTATAACTTTATAACCTTAAAGTCTTAATCTTACCCTACTTATATTATATATATTACATCTAAATTATAGTAACTATTAAAAAGCCTTTAGTAGTAGCTACTCTACTAGTAGTAAAAATCTAATATATCTATCTTCATTAGCTTATACTAGTAGTACTTGCGTTTCTGGAGTAGAAAGATATATACTAAGTTTTTATTAAAAACTACTTAGATTAGTTAATTATAATTAGTAAATTATATTATTTTAACCTTAATTTTTCTGCCTTCTTATATCCTTCTAAATTACTACTTCTATTATTATAAATTCGATCCTAGATAATAAGTAATTCATTATTCCCTCTTTAGGGTTAATAAGATCTAATAAAGTAAGTAAGTAAGTATTTTAAACCTATTCTCTAAGTAATCCCTTTATTAAAAAGGGGACCTTTTTAAAGAAATCCTTTAAGTAATCCTTCAAACTTTCCCCTCTTTTAACCTTTCTCCTCTAAGTAATTCTTTTATTAAGAAGGTCCACTCTTTAGAGAAGCTCTCTTAATAATTTCTCCTTAAGTCCTCTTTTTAGGGAAATAAGTAATCCCTTTTAAAAGGTCCCCTTTTTAAAGAAGGAAGTAATATAAAAATATTATATTAGAGAAAGAAGTAGGTTATTCATAAGAAGAAGATTAAGTACTAATATCTATAAAAACTTAATATATAAACTAACTACTTAAAACTATAGCTTAGGGATAATACTTATAATTAAGGTATAAGAATTAGCTTAACTATTTTATATAACTTCTTAATATAGCTCTATTTCTCCTTTCTAATAGCTCATAATACTAATACCTAATCCTCTCTTATTACACCCTCTCCTTTCTCCTTACCTTAATACTAATTAGTAATCCCGATTCTTAATTATTTTAAAGCTATTATTAATTATAGTATATATAGTTAGGTTAAATCTCTTACCCCTAAAGAGACTAACCTAGGTAAGATCGCTAGCTATATTACTTACTATACTATAAGTACTTTAAGTATTATATCTAAGGTTACTAATTCTAAGCTAACTTTAAGGATAGGTTCTAGGATATTATTAAGAGTCTTAATTATATAGACTCCTAAACTATCAAGGCTCTTAAAAAGGTCCTTATTACTAATAGTATATTTATTATTTATAATAGTTATTAAATTAAAGATAGTATTACTAATGTTATTTAATAATTTAACTTCTACTTATAGAGTAATAATAACCTTAATTTAGTTAAATTGTAATACATTATAATTACTTAAAGGTATAGTTAAGACCCCGATTTCTTTATAGAGATTATATAAGCTAATAAAACCCCCCTTTTCCCTATTATTACTACTTCTATATAATATTAAAAGCCCTTTATTACCCCTATATCTCCTATATATTAGGCCCCTTATCTCCGTCTAATAGAGATTACCTAACTTTTCTTATTCTAAAACGCTAGGAATAATAACTAAGATTCTAACTTTATAAGACCTATAATATGGAACTAATAAGCCTAATTTCTACTAGATAAGATCCCTTTATTATACTAAGTTAAAAGTCTTACTAAGTTTTATAATAATAATAACCTTATGTATAATAGTAATAAAATTGATATATTAGACTTAAAAACTTTATCTTCAAGGATTATTATACTAAAGCTAGTATATCCTTCTAGTAGTATATTAAAGCGTTTTCCCTTATATTAAAAAGGGATACCTGAGAGTATTGTTTCTAATATATTACTACTAAGTATCCCTTATTACTATATACTAAGGTAGTTATATAGATAAAGGAGTACTTTAAAACCGAGGAATTCTATATTACTAGTAAGGATTTATAGTATAATATTATATCACCTAATCTCATATATAAAGACTTGAATAAATCTATTACTAAGAACCTTAAGATCTTATTTAAACTCTCTTTACTATTAGACCTACCTTTAATAAGGAATTTAATACTAATAAAAGCCCCCTCTATTATAAGATTTAGAACGCTTACTAAGGGGTTTAAGAGTATAAACTTACCCTCTATAGGTATCTTATTAACTTATAAGACCTCTATAATTCCCTATACTTTACTATTAATATTATATTTTAAATAACCTAAAGCCTTATTATATAATTTATAGCTTTAGAAGGTCTAGAAGAGTATAATATAATATATACTAACTAGCGATTCTAAGGTAATAACTACTATAACTTCTACTAAAACTATAATAATAATAGTATATTCTAATGGAATTAGCTATATTAATAAGGATCTATTCTATACTATCAACCCTATACTAATTATTATAATAACCTAAGAAGATACTAGATTTACTATAAACCTAAATACTAATCCTAGAAGTATAGTAATAATAAATAGACTTAAGATTTTAATAAGTTTAAATCTAAATACTCTTAGAATTTTACTAAGAAAGTGTTTGATATTTCTCTTATTAACTTTAGAAGTAATAATAAGAAGTAGGAAACCCTAGTAAATAATATTAAATATTAGTAATAAGGTTAAGTAGTATTTTTAGGATTACTAGTAGGATTAATTCTAGCCCTTCTCCCCTTCTAGGTTTTTATACTTATTATTAATATTATATTTATAATAAGTAATAATAAATTAGTTAATTTACTACTAAATTAAGCTACGTTTTATATAATTATGGGTATCAACCTAGCTATTAACCCAAAGCTTATTCCATTACTTACCTAGCTTATCTTACTTAGCGCCTCTACTCTATCCTAGTTATTTATATTTAATAATAGGTATTCTTAAGAAGTTTTCTAGGGTACTATACTAGACTTAAGCGCTACGAGAGTCTCTATTACTAGCAAATAATAAGTTATTACCCTCTAATAGATTTACGTATTAATAGTAATTAATAGGCTGAATACTAGCTAAGGGAGAGTATACTTTAGAGATAGTCCCTAAAAGGATTTATTTAGTATTATTATAGTTAAAACTATATTTAGTAGTATAGGTTTCTATATAATACCCCCTAATACTCCCTTTCTTCTCTACTTAATATATATTAAATTGGTGTTTATTTTAATAACTTTTATAATTACTTATTTTAGGGTAATATTACTACCTTAGTTATATATAAATAATGCTATACCTAGCTTCTTCTTAAGAAAGAAGAGATTTTTATTTAAACTAGCTATTTAATAGATATCAAGCTATAGCGCCTCTATTAATAATTTAATTACCCCTCTATTATTAAGTTAGCTTCTCTCCTCTAGTATATTAAATACACTATTTAAATAGTAGTAATTAGGTAGTTAACTAAGGTCTATTAATATTACTGATTAAATATAGGAGCCCCCTAGAGGTTTAAATTCTCCCTCTAAAATAACTATTTATTTAACTAAAAGATTATTCATAATATTATTTACCTTAAAGGTAAAATAACCCTATATATTATTAATATAGCTATTAGCTTTATTATAACTTACTTTCTCTCTAATCTCTTTATAAAGACTACTTAGGAGACCCTCTATCTCTATTAGATTTATATCTATTAGGGACGACTTAATTATATTATTATAAATACTAGATTAAATTCTGTAAGAATAGGTACATAAGTAGCAAAGGGGACGCTAAAACAGCCTAAATAGTAAAGATGTATAGGATAAGTGATACTGTGATAAAAGCCGATAAATTTAAGCATAAGGAGGCATTTTTCCTAGAATAGATTAATTGAGAAATCGTTGATATTACTGATATTAGTTTCTAAGTTATAAATCCTACCCTTATAAAGTGAGGGGAAAGATATTCTGAAATTTAGCTACTAAACGGCTAATTATTAAGCTTATTCAGCAGAATCGTGCTCGGGTCACTATGTCCTCCGTGTATTATTTTTTATATTTATAGCTTTAAAGCTAAGGATTATAAATATATTTAAGGTTATTGATATTATTAGTACTTATATAGATTTTTAAAGTATTTATTCCTTGAAGGAAATATTGTTATGGGTATTATTTTATGTTTTATAATTATTGAAGTGTTATTAAAGAGATATTATAGGTATATAACTGTATATACTATAGTTATTTATTAAAGTTTATTCAAAGTTTACAATATTAGAGTAGAAATATTAAGATATACCTTTGGTATTCTTACACCCCTAGTAAGGTATATATCTATTCATATATAGCTTATTGTTTATGTTTTATTTTATTTCATGTTATATGATATGTTATATCACACTCTATATAAGTTATTTGCCCTAATATAAAAATCTTAAAACCCAGTGGGAAAAATAAAGAGGAAATTCTTAGAGTATTATTTATAATAGGTGCCAGTAGAAAAACCTAAAAACCTAACTCTCATGGGTATAAAAGGAAAACTGGACTTTCTATAATAGTTTATAATAGGTATCGCAGTCTAATAGTTTAGATCTGTAATGCGGTTATCGTTATTGATATTATTGATATTATTATTATTTATATTATTATTATTATTATTATTATTATTATTATTATTACTATTATTGTTATTGTTATTACCTATTACATCTAAAAGGTTATGAAATTTTATTTTGCCCAAAGGCTTTGTTAATATATCCGCAATATTATTACTAAACTACACATAAAAGAGAGATGTTTCTTCTTTAGTAACTAGATTTCTAGTAAAATAGTATTTTATATCTATATGCTTAGCCTTTTTATGGAATTCAGGATTCTTAGCTAACTTCTGAGCTAGGATATTATCTATAAGTATTTTAGGCTTTATTAGGCTATTATAGCCTAGTTTGTTAAGCATAAAGTTATAGCTATTATATATATACAGAGTCTCTTTTGCTATATTAGATAAAGCTATATATTTAGCTTTATAGCTTAATAAGGCTACTATTTCTTGTTTAGAAGAAGAATAGAATATAGTATTATATAAACCCCAAGTAATATATATGCTAAGGCTAATTTTTAATTATTAAGATCTCGTACCTAGTCAGAATCTGTAATCTAATTATATTATTATCATTAGGTATATTTTCATTATAGTTATATATTGTACCGTAGTCAGGAAATTTATTTATGTATCCCTATATTCTATTAAGAGCTATAAAATGCTCTTTAGAGGGGTTACTACTATAACAGGCATAAGTTATGACCGCTAAAGTAATATCTGGCCTTGTTTTTAAAGCTAGGTATAAGAGGGCTCCGATCTATTATTAATATTGTAATATTTCCTCTTTAGTTATATAGTTATTATTTTTTATATAACTTTAGATTATCGTCCATAGGGGTATAAGCCCCATAGACTTTAGTTTTACTATATTTATGAAGTATTTTTTCAGTATACTTTAGTTGTTTTATATATAGTTATTTATTTATATAGTCTATTATTATTTTATCTCCTAGGAAGATACTGTAAAGAGTATGGCTAAAGGCCTAAACCAGGAAAGGCTAGAATGTTGAAACGTAGATATCCGTTATTATATTAGACTATTGCTTAACCTTCTAAGTTTTCGGCTTATAGAGTTTTCTCTAAGGTATATTTTCCGCTCCTGACTCGCTAACGTTTTGCTAATAGCATAGCTCTATATCCTATACCCGCTATTATTCCTTATAATTACCCCCCCTTCTAAAGCCTTAGTCCCTAAGGCGTACTAGTAGGGTAATATAGCTCTATATTACTAACTATAGGGCGATAATTTAGTATCTTTATTATATTATTTGCTATTGCTCCTTCTTATGCTAGATTTAGGCTATTATAGCGAATAACGTATTTTATTTTCTAGCGGTTTATATATTTTTGGATTTTGAGCATTGCTATTATTTTTTAATTAGTTATTAATAGTTATATAACCGTTTAGTAGTATATAGCTAGTAATTGTTTAGCCTTATTACCTAGCGATACTAATTATAAAAGGGCGTCTACTTTTTAAGGTCTCCGACCTAGCTAGATTTTTCCCCCTTTAGCATCTCTTTTTCAACTTAATAGCCTTTATTATTTTTCTCTTTATTATCTATTCTATAAGCTTTTATTATAATTATTAATTTCCCTATTTCATCCTATAAGATATTATAGTATTTTATATTATAAAATACTAGTATATACTATAATACATACCTATATACTATATAGAGGTATATTACATAACACAGTATGATTAATACTGTATATACTGTGTATAGAAACCTCTAGAAAGCAGTAGAACCTCATGGAAACTGCTAGGATTCTAGCCTCTAATAAGGTTAAACCTTATATATAATAAGGTTACTAGCTTGCATAAGCTAGTAGCTACATAAGGAAATAAGTAGGGCTTGATTTCTAAGCAGCTTACGCGTCATAGAAGGTTCTAGATACCTTACCTCTAGTATAAATAAGAGGTGAATCCCTCCTAGAAACTCCCTCTTTTAGATAGCAACGATGAATACTATTACTTCTTTTACTATTACTATTATTACCCCTGCTTACGTAACGATTACGTAACCTACCGACTAACAGGTTATGAGCCCAGCTTACTAAGCTGATAACGATAACGATAACGATAACGAAAAACGAACGAAACGAGATTCGAACCTCGAACCCCTCGATAAAAAACCCACAAAAATTATACCGCTATACTATATAATATTATTATACTATAACCAGCTATAATGGACGCTAAATTCACTGTTCCTAAGCTGGAAGGAGCCTCTAACTATACTACTTGGGCTTTAAGAGTTAA